>WURV02226990.1:0-10156 GCA_011762755.2 Epimenia babai | reverse complement strand
ACATATACAGAAGATCACGGATAAAGAAAATTGTTAAGCTAACGTACAGTTCTTAGCATAAAACTGATCATTCCTAATTTACATGATGGATATTGACAACTAGGGTATATCACATATTACAAAGAGCTAAATATGACTTGATATATTATAATCCATAGATGAGTGGTATGCATCAGTGGGTGGTGTCGCTTGTGGGTTAGGTCAGCCCTTGACAGGTGCTTGGCAAATTCAATCTGATGGTCTCAGACAGTTTTTGGTAGATATATCTTGAGACTCAGTTATGCTCAAGAGGTAGTCGTGTAAAGAAAGTGTACTTGGTTATTGATAGACGATCGAGTGGAGGTTGAAGACATGATGGAATTCAAGGAGTCATTCTGAGCCGTTTCCAAAACAAAAGAATGTTGTCGATGCATCGGGAGTGGATGTAAGTGAAATTTTGAATTTCGATAAAGGAATTCTCGTTCAAGGTGCACCATAAAGAGATTGACATATTGCGATGTCATGGACATATAGATGTTCTCATGATGGTTAATCTGTATGCAGGTGTCCAAGCCGAAAGTTAATGCGTAGTTTGATGAATGCAGAAGGAAGGGTCATCATTTGTTAGAGATTTGTCATGGCCTTTAGCCCGCCAGCATGCTGGATCTTCGTTTAAAAGGTCATCCCTGCTCTATGGGTAGGTCTTATATGTAAAACTTATAAGAGCATAGTGACCTGAATGCAGCTTGATGTGTTGATGAGGATGGAGATGGAGTTAATGAGGCAGTGAGCCTTCAGTGTTAGTCTTCATACCTTTTATTTATCTGCGTCATCGTCACCACCACCATCATCATCATCATCATCACCACCATCATCATTATTATAATAAAATTGTAGGTTTAGAACTCCTACAAACCTTGAATGTAGGTAACAAATCGACTTCCCTCTCTACACCCAATAAATCCACGTACAGTATGTTGGGTATGTGGAACACTGAAACGTCATACGTACATTGTGGTGTTGTAGCCTTGGCAAAAAACATGCTAGCTACAGTTGTGTGGTGAATGCTGATAGTATGTTGACATTATGCAAACATCAATTTCCATCATAGACACATCGCATGTTAGTTCACCTGTCCGCCAGACCTCCCAAGGTTCAATTAGGTGATTGATGGATCATAAAAAACAGCTAAGGTTGTCAGCTATAGTATTTACAATTGACTCGATCCAATCACATTTTTTAATCCCCATGTGTCCGATAAGAGAAAAGATTAAGTACTGATTAGGTATTTAATATAGGCCATAAGTTGAAGCAACGACAAGTTGACAGATAGCTATAGAAAATGGTCATTCTGTACAGTGGCACCAAAAGCGATAATCTACTATGTCTGTAAAAATGCCAGATGGAATGATATTTCATGATGAGTCCACCGTGAATTTTGTCGTACATTAAGGATTACCCACATTTATTACAGTACACCATAAATTATGATGTTAATCCTAGTTTCATTCTCCTTACCAACACATATATAACACATATATATATAACACATATAACACATATATCAATCGATATGTCGATCTGGACATACATATGGAAAATTAATTCAACAATGTAACATAGACATAGACATGGTGAAGGTAAAGGCGAGGTTTTGGTGCTACTTTATAATTAAATGTCAATCGCACGTACAACATTGCCCTGTTACATCCCTAAGATATTTTTTATAATAAACCATCCCACGACAAATCTTTCTCAATATTCAAGCACAAAAATCTCGCTTATTTCCTGTAGTGGATGGTGCGGGAAAATATCCCTGGTTTATGCTGGTTCAAACTCGCAACCTCTCGCATGAAAGGCAGCGCTTCTAACCACTACACCACTGGCACCGCCTATTGGTGATGGTGAGAGCTATTTGCTGTAGAAAGACAGTGATTAAAGAGGGCAAAAACAAACTAGCGTGGTATGGAAATGGTGACATGAAGGTAGAGCAGCAGTGGCCATCATCTCTGGCAGACCAAGGACATCTGCAGAGCTCTCAAAGCAAACAAAGTTAAATGCGCCTTTGACCCATGATAACGTTCACTTTGTAAAAATACTGTTCTGTGATTGGTCACTAATAACCATCATCCTTCTCCTGAACGTTCAAACAGCTGTAAATCTGATCGGAAAACCGGATTAAACGCCGCGGTATCGCGGTACAACGAAAAACATGATGAGTGTCGATACGCTGCGCCATTCACGAGCCCTGCTGGTCTGTTTTAGGGTTAGGATTAGTAACGAGTGAGTTACCTGGGTTATGATAAAAGCGGCACAAGCAAGCATAGCATCGACGTCACTCAACAACGACTCGGTCCTCATCTTAATGTCGCCTACCTGACGATGGTCGCTGTCAAACCTAGCGTCTTGCGTCGGTGTGGTCACCTGCGTCACGGCACTGTCCATCGAAACGCTCATACGACCGGCGCTCGTCATATAAACAGCGCGCTTGGACGACTCGTTCGCCTTCGCATCGACGCTCTGCGAATTGATCAACTTCTTCCCGTAGTTCGTCTGCGGCGACGGCAAATCGCGTATGATTTCCGTGCTTATCGGACTTATTACCGTGGCGTCGTTTTCGTAAACCGATTTACGCAAGTTTTCCAACTCGATATTCTCGTTCATTTCATCGACATTGGTCAAATTCGTCTTGTCTGTATCTTCCGTTTCGTGCCTGTGATTTACGTTGTCCTGTTCGATATCGTCCGTCAAACTCGAGATATCCTGATTTAAGTTCGTTATAGACATATTGCGGATGTACTTCTTAAGTGAATTTTGATACGTAAGCGCGTAGCTTATGTCACCTTTATACTGATCGACGTTCGGGAGGTAATCCGTCTCGACCATGAGCGGAGATGAATGGTTCTTATAGGTAACTTCTTCCAAGGAAATATCGGAATCTGCAAGTATTTCGTCGCGATATATCTGAAAAACCGGGAAATTCTCAACCACGTTAGATATAATATCAGCCGTCAACAAATACGACATTTGTTCAATGTCATCGCAATTATTGAGACATTTCAAATGTGCGTCGTAATTGTCCTTTAAATCCAATGCATTTGAATGTCCGTACATATCGACGTATTTCTTTTTAGCGTCCGAAACTATCTGCTGGGCTAAATCCAGAGCGACTTTATCGATATCATTTTTATCAGAAACGGGCGATGATTTTTCGGGTGTTTCATCGATGTCGTCGTCAGCGATGTCCTCTTGTTGATCAGACCATTGCGTTGTCCCACAAGGTGGAAATACACGGCTGTTGTTATTCATCGTAATGTCGCCGACACTAAAACGGTTACTTCTGATCTCGGCTGCTATTAACCCAGCGACCATATTGCTTTCATTGTCGCTGATCTCATCGTCGCTAACCGAAAGATACCCGTCGGAATCCCGATCCGGACTATCCCGATCAGAACAAACGTTCAGCGTCGGGATGTCCGCATTGCTGCCTCTCTCCGTAATCATATCCTGCGCGATATTTTTCGCGATCAAGTTCTCAACGTCCGGAAAGAAGTCGTCTCTCTGTTCGTCGGAAACGCGCTGAATGGCCGAAGAAATAATTTCACTCGCGATAAACCCCGCGACGATATTTATAGCTTCATTTCTGTCGCGATTACTCGGAATCCTCACGGAAACGTTGTTATTCATAGCATTGCTGACGATCTCTGGCGAGATGTCATCGCTCCCGTTCTCGATCAAGCTTCCATTTTCATCGAGATATCCATTCACTTCTCTCTTCAAAGCTTCGCAAATTTTCTCTGCAACAACGTTATCACTCGATTCGACACATTCTGATATTTCCTTCTCCTCTCTTATCAAATCATTGATATCTTCCACAGCATCGAAATGTAACGATCCGTTTGGATCCCTGTCCGGATGTGGAAGAGTTCCCTCTCCTACAGAAGTAGTACCAGTACCCTCACTCCCCATTATCTTCCCTCCTTTACTTTCCCAATTTGACAGCATCTCATCATCTGACAAACTTTTACAAAACTCCGGGCCGTGTTCCAATATCTCTCGAAAATTATGATCCTGAATAGAATCGAGAAACGGCGACTTTGACCTGAATGGAGCCACCCTCGGCGGCACTTCATCGTTCAAAAAGTTCACGTCCAACGCTTCCATCTCATCTAATGCTTCTAACATGTTCTGCTTAAGGAAAACTTGATCTTCCATGTTAGCCGGTAGCAAATCGACCATGTTACCGGTATCTTCCCTAAGACTGCCGTCTTTTAATTTGACGTCGATAAAGCTATTGTGTGGGGTAAATGGGTATTTTCCATCGATATCAAACTCCGCAGCTGATACACCCATATCTTCCTTTTTGTCTTGCATCTTAAGCACCATCTCAGAATTGAGAAAACTCGGAAGCTGGCTTTCATGCCGATTCAATTCAGAATTGACGAAACTGTTCGGGGGAGTGAAGGGGTAATTGGAGCACGGTTCGAGAGTGTCACATTGTCTGCAAAACACAAAATATGTAAAATATTATGAAATAACAAATATTTTCGATGCTTATACAGTCAACTGGCTAGATGTGGCTAATAAAGCTAACTGGACAAAAATCTGACATAGACTGTATTTCACAAATGTCGGACAACTCACATCCAACTATACCCAACTTCCAGCCAACTTTATAGACAACTGGCATCCAACTTTAACCAACTTCCACGTAACTTAAAAGATGTCTCACATCCAATAACAGGCAAGTAGCATCATAGCCACATGACATCCAACCGTAGCCAACTTGCATCGTACCCTTTGTTAACTTGCATCCAACTTCAGCCACCTCACAGGCAACTTAAAGCAGTCAACTCAAGAAATTTCAATTGGGGTGCAGGTGACTGCCAGATATTAATGAATAAATAATAATATATAATCTACATAAAATAATTAATAAAATAGAGTATCATTTGTTTTATCGCAAGACTATAATATAATCGCGATCAGAAGGTATTGTAAAAAAATTTAACAGTTGACCTAACAATATACAGGGTTGAAAATCAGAATTGAAATTGGAAAAAAATATAAGCCGAAGAGGTTGTTTGTTTTGGAGGTTGTTTGTTTTGTGGCTTGTTTTTTTTGTGGCTTGTTTATTTTGTGGCTTATTTATTTTGTGGCTTGTTTATTTTGTGGCTTGTTTATTTTGTGGCTTGTTTGTTTTGTGGCTTGTTTATTTTGTGGCTTGTTTATTTTGTGGCTGGTTTGTTTTGTGGCTGGTTTGTTTTGTGGCTGGTTTATTTTGTGGCTTGTTTGTTTTGTGGCTTGTTTGTTTAGTGGCTTGTTTATTTTGTGGCTTGTTGTTTTGTGGCTTATTTATTTTGTAGCTTGTCTATTTTGTAGCTTGTTTGTTTTGAGGCTTGTTTGTTTTGTGGCTTGTTATGGTCCACGTGGAAAGCTATTAGCTCCACCAAGCAAAGAAGTTCTCGTTTCTGATGGAAGTTGTCTCTGTTCGTAAATTTTTTCTGTAAGTAAGTTCATAAGTGTTCTGTAAGTAAGTTAGCATTTCTACGCATAAGTCATAAATGGAAATGAAAAAATTTGATTGAAGTGTACGTTTTAGTCAAGCTGTTGAATGGAATGAAATAAAATGAAATAGAATTTTAGATTTATATTGCCTTTTGAACACATGGCTATCAAATATACTTTACGGAATTATTCGAAGAAAACATGAATAGAATATGAGCATGTAATGTAATAGTTAATTTACTTCTGCACCTATCTACAATTACATAGATGTGGAGAATTTCTATAAAATTACGCTATGTTAAAACTAAAGGGGATCCAATAGGGAAATAGTGAAGCGGTGCGAACAAAAAGCACTGGCAAAGAGATAAGTACAATAATAAAATTTTATGCGATAAAAATAAAGCAATAAATAGAAATAAAAATAGAAAGGTGGGAAAATGGGCCAATCATCAAGAAATAAAAAATAATATGATATTCGTCTGAATGTAGAAATTTTTTCAATGTTAAACTGGATTTTTTAAAGTCTGCATTTGATGCTGTAAATTTTGTGCCATAGTTGTAGTAGTAGTAGTCTTCCGGAACTTTCTATTATTGCGATGAATATATTTAACTATACCTGTATGTGATATACGGAATCGACCTGACAGTGTAAATGTGTGAGCAGTATGATAATAATGTCATCATGGTGATTGGGGTTGTGTGGGACAGGGCGTGACGTTAATTATATTTCGCGAGGAAAAATGGGCATCGAATTCAATTACGCAATCACGCCAGCCCTGGGGATGGGTGTTTGCTACTTTCCTCACACATAGAGCTATGCTTCGTGGAATATGCTTGCTAATAAAATCTTGCGGCGGCAGCGTAGCTGTCAGAGTCACTGACAAATGACAAATAGGGAGATTTTGTATTATGACAAGAACATAGTGGATGTTAATGTAGGCATGAAAAAGGTCATACATATTCACGACGAGAGAAAGATAAAGGAACGACATGTTTAGGGGCCAACTTTAATATACATCGCATAAGCTCTCAGATTATGAAAGATCTTTTTCGGGTTATAATCATTCGAAAAAGGTTATTTATAATCGAATGCTAGTATAATAATATCTATGTAAGATAATTTGTACAGCTGTTCTATGTACAATCATGTACAATAATATGTACACTCCATGGTATTATAAGACTAACGTGGATACCAGGGTATTTCAGTACTCACAACAATACATGTCGCAAATAGGAAACTTGAGAATGGGTTATATGTCACGGATGGGATAATTGGTTATATGTCACGGATGGGATAATTGGTTATATGTCACGGATGGGATAATTGGTTATATGTCATGGATGGGATAATTGGTTATATGTCACGGACGGGATAATTGGTTATATGTCACGGATGGGATAATTGGTTATATGTCATGGATGGGATAATTGGTTATATCTAACAGTTATAGGTATTAGAACATTTTTAATCCGCTTTTTCTTCAAAAATCTTCACTTGCAAGAAAATAAACAGAAATATTGGCTTCTTACGGAGCCAATTGTAGACTATTAGAGCCACAGCTATTGATTGCACTGGCGCAACCTCGTTCACTCGCGTGTCAAAAAAATTATGGAGCTTAGTTTTCAAACAATAGAAGAACGTTATCAAAATAGCTATTGACAACTCAATTACTTGCGAATAACGTCATCCTTCTAGAAAGTTCGCGTACATTCCACCCGTAGCTACAATTGTGTGAGAAAATATGGCAACTACACCTTTACAGACTAACATTTATTGCACAAACTTTCCATAATAATTTTTTTTAGTGATCAACTTTTGAAAAAACTTAAAAAAGATTATTTACAATCAAAAGCTTGTGCAATAAATGTCAAGGTTTGTCTCTAACGGTGTTGTTAACTGATTTCTTCATAGTATCAAGGCTAACGCAGGTACCCCGGCATTTTGTACACTATATTCGTGTATAAAAGTAGGAACAGAATTGCCAATAGTCTCTTCAGATACCTTGTTCGTTATTAATATTCTGTCTAATTGCAGAGCATAGTTAGACCATTTCTTACGTCAGTTTGTCAATACCTTATGAATATTCTATTATAAACTGGCTAGTAATGCTATACTACCTTGTGTATAAATTAAAGTTGTTAAAAAATAACAAGCTGAAATATTAATTCTTGCAATAGGTATATATATCTAAAACAGAAATTCATACACCAATTCAACGTACATTCGACATATTTTTGTGTTGGAGTATATGTGGCAAAAGAATAACTTAATCGATTAAATAAAAAATTTACAGATGAGAATGACAAATATATGTTTCAATGCTCACTGTTCAAGAGAGGCTTTCTTCTCAATTATACGACCGACCATTTCGGCGTTATTAAAGCTGGGCAAATCACGATGATCGAGTGAATGAGAGTCGTCCTGGCTGTTTCGACTGTTCGGAGGTGTATCTGGGTTACTGCAGCCACTCTCCGGCGTGCGGCTACTGCATGCACCCAGCAAATCGCTATCGTAAAACATGATATTGTTCAGAACACGTGACGAAAATTCCTCGGTCGGGTCAGCGGAAAATTCCATCGACGGCTGCGGAAAATCCCCGAAATCTACATCGCCGATACTAGCGATGTCTGACGTCGAAATCACTCCGATTTCTGAATTATTGCTTTCGTCGAAACTAATAGAAACGCCGTGATCGAATGACGTAGATTTTTTCGCTGTCTGCAAGTTCGTTCGGTCACGGAGATAGGCTTTCACAATCGGCAGGACTTTCTTACGCGAAGCGTGAACATTTCCCTGATCATAAATGTTAATAGTATCCGAGAAGAACTCCAAGGGAGAAAGTTCTAAACTTGGATTTTTCACCGTCTCCAAAATTTCGGTTATCTGAAAAAGAGAGCGTGGCATTGTAAAATTTACCATCCATTCTCGGTAGCATGACTGTAGATACGGCGGAACCTTTAAAGGTCTCTTGCAAGGTACAACAATCAAAATAACCTCTGTCCTGCTACATTATCTCAATACCTCCAAGGTTATGTTTTTACCGACGCTTATTTTTCTGTCTACCTGGGACTGTTCAGTTTAGGGTGGGGGGCAGCTAGCGTAGTTGTTAGAGCATTTGACTTTGAATCCAGCGGACTCTGGTTCAACTGCTGCTCTTGCCAGTACACTAGCTGTGGCATTTTTGGGGAAGAAAATGCCTAAAATCCCTATGCCCATGGGGCTCTGTATAGCCCATGCAGTGTCGTTCTGTTGGGGCTTTTTCCCCTCTGATGTTTGCTGTGCTTCAGATGCTCTATATGTGATCTCTATGTCGATTACCTCTCCGCTACGTCATCATCTCATTGTAAATAACCATTAACCTTCCATAGACTTATGGTAGCGGAGCGGGTGACATATATATCCCGTCTCTAGGTGTTTGGTACACTAACGTGAATAGAAGAAAGTCAATTGTCTGCCCAGACTCCGTGGGTTTTTCACAGCAGGGTTTTCCCCACTCCTTATGAGTGAGGATAATCCGTTGGTTGAGTTAACCACGTAGGTTAGCATTGTAGGCGAATAACTGGCCTACACAACGATTACCTTGGTAATCAACTAATTGCTAACTAAGTAACCACTGCCCAGTTTAAAGCAAAAAGTTCAGGATGGATATGTACGGAATTGTCTGAAAAGTTCGAAAACGAACGAATGAGGAAATGATTAAATTATTCTAATAATTTTTGAACAATTTTTAAACTGGATGTAAGTTCCACAAGGGAGGATGAGAGTAAACAAGTACACATATCGTAATGTGGTGTTATTATACACATTTTTTCTTCCGTTTAATAACTGCGTTGACAGAGGCCGCTAATATCCATTGCTTTCTAGTTATTTACTGAGAATATCTGTATGTTCAGCAAGACATAAATTAGGGGCAATTCATCAACACACGCTTATATACAAGAATATTAATACTGGTGTTTCTGAGAACGCTATAACGTTTAACAGTATCACTTCAAGTGGGTTATACTACAGATGTATAATTACAATATAATTATAGTGTAATTATAGTATAGTTATAGTATAGTTATAGTATAATTATAGTGTAATTACAGTACAATTATATTATCATTATAGTGTAATTATAGTATAATAATAGTGTCATTATAGTATAATTATAGTGTAATTATAGTATAATTATAGTATGATTTGTACTATATTTATAGAATAAAAGTATAATTATAGAATAATTATAGTATTATTATAGAATAATTAAAGTATAATTCAACATCTACTGATATGTAATATGAATATAAACGCCTAGACGAGCCTTCACACTATCAAAACATCTCGAACGTGACATATAGCGAACTAGCTGAAATTTAATTTAATGATCCCTCCTCACTGTGCAGCTGGGTGTGGATTTGTCGAATGTTAAATGTAGAAATCACTACGACGTGTTGTGATCACATGACACCTGTCGAATGATTTAGAGGAAGCTAGCTACGATCTATAAAAGCATGATGAACCTTTTCATGTTGAAAGATCGAGCCAGTGAAAGGGGGAGTAATAAAATCACTAGGCTTTTAATGTGGAATCATTCATCTTAATGGCTTTCTCAGTTTATCAACATCGCTCTGTAACAATTCATCTAAATCGCTTTCTCAGTTTATCAACATCGCTCTGTAA
>WURV02226979.1:0-10156 GCA_011762755.2 Epimenia babai | reverse complement strand
TAATATTTCTGCTTGATAGTGGATTGAAATAAATGTCTTGTACGTATTTTTATTGGCTATTCTATCTTTGTTTTTTTACAATGAAATATATAGAAAATATATAGACGAAAAGTCACTTCCGGGTGCATTGTAGGAACCCGGGAGTAAGGGCGCGTAATCTCCCGGACCCCATTCATTAAAAACAACATAAAAATAAAATCGAAGACAGTGCTTCGCCTTATTTAACACCAGACGATATATCAAATTGTACTTGTCTGCCCTCATAGTACATACAACCTCTAACCTTGTTATGCATACATTTGAGCAATCCAATAAATTTATTACTCAGCCCGCAATTACATAACATGTCTAGGAGTGTACCTCTACACAATCGAATACTTTTTAAAAATCTACAACACACGCAAACAATCTTATTTGATAAAATTCAAATAATATATATGACTTTGGAGTAAGAAAATGCAGTCGGTAGTGCAACATTGGAACTGGTTTAAAATACTGTTACCTTCTGTCCATGCGTTAGGACAAATTTCAGAGAATCGTCTTCATAATGCTGAGCCCCTTTGGTCGTTAGCTGACTATCGGGAGAGAAGGTGGGTTGTGTCTGTCCCAGTCACCGGTCACCCATACGACATCAAACTGAACTACCGTAAGGTTAATCCTTCTGTGAGAGCGACGCTGGCGCCCTGCAACACTGTTAATTGAAAATGGATATTTGATTTCCGAAACACCGACATACTTTTATCCAACATTTCTTGGATTTATCTTGTGTCCCTCGTATGTTCCATGTGGATTTTGGCAATATATTTGACTTATTGCTACAAGCATCAATCGCTTCATACAGTAACAATTAGTAATCGATAAATGCGAATATCTAAATAAATCACTCGGTTTACATATATTGAAGGGCATTCACGAATATCAATTCGATTGCTCGCGAATGCTAGAGCTGTTTTGTAGCGGTGTTGTAATAAGAATATCCACTGAACGCCAGCCTTTTCATGATGACCCTGTTACATGTGGCATTTTTTCGTGATGCTACGTACGGCAACGAAACATTTCGGAAGTTTCCGTGCTTGGATATTAAGATTTTTTCTTTTCCCCTTTTTCCTTTTTTATTATAATATGGTACGTTGATATTCCTTTCCGGTTATTATTGTGAGTACTCTTACCAAAAGAAAATTAGTTTGATGACTGCCGTGGTACTAGTAAACAATAATATAATTTAAGAAGTTTTTATAGGGAAAAATGACTATATATATATATATATATCTACGATACTGTTAGTTGCCAACAGGTTTTGTATATAGTGTTATACTCTGGCATGGTTTATTACTTGACAGCTACTATGAATAATATGGATTAAATAAATAAATATATACGTAACTGTTTCAGTAATTATTTTTCGAACAAATAAAATTTCGCATTTATTTTCCTGGTGCGATCGATTCGAGATGTCGAATAAATTGGACTATCTCGTCGTTGTCTGGTGGTAACGTGTTATAAAAAGTTACCAGCCAGCTGTATTATGATTAACAAGAACATCGGATGATCACGTTTGCTGATAGTATCCTACCCTCATACACCATAGAAATAACCTCTAATGGGGCCGCATACAACACTCGTTTTCTGATATACGTGACCATGCTCTATCCCGACTCGATTCCATATCCCTGTCGTTATGGCGGTTACCGATCAGCTCGGCAATGATTTCGAGGTATTTTCCATTCTCCCCCCGTATTTGTCGTTTTCATGTTCATGTCCACCTGCGACTAATCGTTGTGCTAACCTGATCCACCGTGATATATATTCGATCGTTTATATTTATCTGCCGTTTACACGGATATTAATATCTAATATAAATTTCACCGCGGTGAATCTCGATTCAGCGAGCGTTTACACTTGAATAAACGCGGCAAAATACCTGCGCTGCGAATGTTGTCACGTGACATACTTTCCATAATGGCGGCGTGCTGTCCATCACACTCCGATTACCTTCCTCCTAACAAAACCGACGATGACGATGATTCTGAACCTGAACTTCCAATTGTGACAGCAGGCGTAGTCATAGCATCGACTGAACTACTCATAGCGGCTAGAAAAAGGCGACGAGGTACAATATGGACACGTTAATTTTTAGTATATGTAGCCGGTATGCCATTTGAGAGGCACCCATCACCTTTCTATTGGTACCTTTCTTACATCACTTCTGCCACACATGGCCGAGTACAGAGTTGCTGAATTGACCGGTTCAATCGCGGATTACTCCCAAATTGGGGGAACCTTCCGATTTATGGGAGGCGGAAGAGGGAGCCGAAAAATCGGATAATGTAAATCCACTATTAGACAGCTCAGAAAAATACGAAGCAAGACCACCTAAGGGATTGCGGTCAGATGTATACATTCGGTTTTTCAAACATGACCAAAAACCTTTCGGGTCGCTCTTACTCAATCATCTTATCTCACCCTAGATTTTTCATAACTTCATAATTTTCTTTTGCGCGATATTCTATAGAACCTCCTCGAATTCGACATAATCCAATTAATTGGTTGCCGTAACCATTTACAGAAACTTCCTGGTTTGATCCTGGTTAAAAGGGCGCATACGGGTCCGGGTCACTATCGGGTATAAAATAAACTAAAGATATAAAATCTACATCTGTAGCTGTCTCATGTACAATAACATCATTGGACACACCTGTCCGAGCGTTGGAATCCCCAACCAACAACACATCCCCGTAGAGCGGGTATTTAGATAAAGATGCAGTTACATAATTAAAGCACTCTGATAACTCGTCCCTGTCCAACACACACGAACTTTTCCATCGACTTACGACAATACACGACAAAACGTCGGCTGTCACAATTGGCATTAGGACGTTTCGCCCTGTACGAATGGCACACGGTCGTATAGCCAGCGAAGTCTACCGGTGACCCTTCTCTTGTCCATGGTTCTTGGATAGGGACGATATCATTATTCCTAAATATTTTAGTAATACCTGAGATTCTGAGTTTATGCACTAAACATCCATTAATGTTCCAAGAAGCGATTCACAATTGGTGCTGAGCGCATTCTTACTTACTACCAATTGATACCTCTTTCTCGAGACGCCTGGTCACATTCAGACGCAATTGTCGCGCCTTCCCCAGCCATCTTAGCTTTCCGTAATTCAGGTAACAATGTTCGTCGCGCATCTCTTATTACCCGGAGAAAATCTTCGATCATTGCTTGATCACATTTCGCCACTCGAGTAGTGGCGCACTAGTCACCGGTCAATTACCTAGCAGCCCGGCTAAGTTTTATGTGAATCTTGTACCACACCTCTCTGCCCTAAACACAAATATGTAATGCATCCAATTGGTGAGCCATGCTACTGTTCACCAGACTACAAAAATAACTTAAGCGTTCCTTTTGTAATGCTATAGAGATTATCACGCGACAGGCGTAAAAAATGAAACTCTATCATGAAAACCGTGCTTTTCTGTCACTGACACAAACCGTACTAATTTTAAATAACCTTCACTGTAAAAGTTCATCTGTCGTCATAAAAACCGGTAATAGTTTCTTTGCATTAATACATTCAGAACTGGATTTTAGTTAAGATGAATTTAGCGAACATTCTTTCCAGCCCCCAGCCACAATCCGTCACGTGACTGCACGAATGTATACAACGTTTTCAATGTAGATTGGTTGCATAATGTGGACGCGGTTTGGGATATCTTGTAATCAGACACATATTTTACAGTATTGCAAACAATAATTTGATAGTGTACATGCACCTTTATCGAAAGCATTCGACAAATGTACGTAATCAGAAACATGCGATATTACGCAAGTAGGCCGATAGATAAGGTGTCTATTATATATAAAACAGAGTACACGGTGATACGTGACTTTACGATACTGGGCTAGTTTGTCAGAAAACAGGAAACATGTTCGTTTATTATGTAGCTGCTATTCTCGTAGCCTTAGTGTTGGCGTACAGTGCGTTTAGACCAGCGTTGTGTTCGTTATATAAAAAAGGTTTTGCGCATTTCATCCACTTCATGACACCGGCAATGAACAAGCTGTTAATCACGTACAAACTCGATGCCTTCGCGCGTTTGCACGATGCGAAAGCAAAGGGCGGTTTGAAGATTCTGGAAATTGGAACCGGAACCGGAGCTAACTTCGAGTTTCTACCCACCGGAAGTACCGTGATCTGTGTTGAACCGAGCGTACACATGCATCGGATTTTATATGAAAACTACGAAAAATTTCGCAACATCATTAATATAAAAGTCCTTAACGTGAAAGCGGAGGTACCAATTATTATAAACACTTACAGGTATAATTAACAAAGTCGTTATCGTCTAAACATTTCCTGATGTCTGCAAGGAAGCTCTCGTCACACCCATACCCAAAACTGGGATGCCCATTGACCCATTTAAACACGGATCCATATCGTACCGCCAAATTCTCCCAAAAAATAACAGAAGCCTTAGTCTTCTAAATAAGATCATATATAGAAACTAACAATCTCGTCTCTTTAACAAAATATGGCTTTCGTAAGAATCACTCAACCCAAACTTTTCTCATGCAATTCTCTATCAAATGGCTTAATATCTTAGAGATAACACCGTAGGAAATAAATACATATGTCAAACAGCATTCGATATCAAAAAAGCTTTCGAAACCGTAGATAACGACAATCTTCATTTTAAATTCGCTAACCTATTCAACTCCCACACCACATAATTATCTCTGATGTACAGCTCTCTATGCAATCGCACTCAATCTGCCAAGACAACCAATGATATATCCGACTTTTTAACTCTTTCTTGCGGTGTTCGGCGTGGATATGTAACCAGACCTATCTCCTTTGTTATCTTCATTAACGACATCACTTCTCTAACATCTTGTTATCTATTTACCGATGAGTGCATCGTTGAGCAAATGGGAAAAACCCAATAACCAGTGATGGACAAAACAAATCCCCATCTTCCTGATATCACGAAATGGTATTCAACAACTTCTTAAAAATAAATAAATTCTACAGAACATCAGTTTAAGAACTAGGGAAATTAAGAAACATTAGTTTAGAACTAATCTCTAATAAAAACATTGACACTATTATAGCTATTACTATAGATGACTTTAAGGTACCATTCAGTAAAACTATGAAATACATAGGGTTCTATCTCAATTCACTGCTCACGTGGAAAATCCATGTTTTGGTAAAAACAAAAAACTAGGTAATGCTGCTCGTGCTTCAATTCCCACGTATCCGTCACCTTATGATAATTATGATTAATGATAATGATAGGCGATTAGCGATTATTGTTATTGTCACTGTCGTCATTATTGTCATTATCATTATCGTTATCGTTGTTGTTATCGTTATCGTTGTTATTATCGTTACCGTTATCGTAATTATCATTATATATTCTCTTTCTCCACCTCTCTTGCTTCCTCTCTTCCCCTTTCCCATCGTCACCGCTCTCTTCATCACTGTGATTGTTAGAGAAGGAAGAAAAAATTCGGGTATTTTACCTCGAACACGTTGGAGTAACATTTGTTACATGCTTTGAAGGACATGACCGGTGTAGCGGACGATAGTATGGACGCTGTTATCGCTACCTGTGTCCTTTGCTCTGTCAACGATCTGGGCAAATGTATCGCCGAGGCATGGCGCGTTCTTAAACCGGTAAGCTACGCATTGTGCATAACCCACAGTCTATTATTCCTTACCACAATGTTGCGTTGATATGAGGGTACTCTATTTTTGTTAGCTGGAGTCATGTGAACAGAGTCTTGACATTTGCGAGGTCCCGAACTCACGACCTCCGAATGCTTGGTCTGTTGCTCAGCCAACTGAACTGAGGCAGACAGTTCCCCCTGAATTTCGGCATTCAACACCAGTTGAGAACGCGCGGTTTTAAAAAATCTAAATCAATCTCAAGGAGCCTAGTGGTTCGATCGATGGCAGTTGCTTTTTTTTTTGGGGGGGGGGGGGGTTAAACCCGGTCTCTAACCCCTCGCAGTGTGGTTCAGGAAGAGTTTTTGATGTCACGTGGTTTATTTCAGGTAATGTGCGGATGCTTTCTAATCCGCTCTACTCTCTTTTACCTGTTCGAATTATTGTAAATAGTCGTCGTAGATTAAACGCAGAGAGTGTAAGACATATCGGGGATATGTTTGAAAACAGTGGGGCGAATAGACAAAGGTAAATGTTTTCCCAGAATTAGGGTTTCACTGCGGTCTTTGGGCCACTACTGAGGCTATTCTCTTTGTCGTGTTCACACAGGGTAGCTGGTAAGGACTATTAATGATGCGGACAGCAGTTTCTCCCAGTCCTTTATTTTATGAATACCAAAATCCAATAATACCTATGTTTTTCTTGTAATGACTTGCGTATTCGAATACTAAGGTTTAATAAAAAAACAAATTATATTTGGGAAACTCAAATAAATACAGACTATGCTGCGAAAATGTCTAGAATTCACACACACAGTTAATCAAAATAGAATGTTTGTGTTCGGATGTTAGGTAATCTGTGCATCGTTTGACGATGGTGCGATTTTCCGGTTTGGCCATATTATACAAGCCAACTGCTATTTCAAACACGAGCGTATATATCGTATATGCATCGTATACATCGTCAGGTGCAAAGTGCTTGTTAAAGGTTATCTCAGTTAATCAATAAGGCGTTACCTATGTCTTTTTCGATTTTTGAATGTTGTAGTTGAGTTGTTTGTCTTTGTTCACGTTTAGAATAAGAGGCAACAGTTAGATAGGGTGTGAGTTGACCGTAGAGGTGTCACAGAAGCCCATTTGTGGATGATCGTGGTACTTCATAAATTTCAGGGTGGTTATTTCTGCTATGTCGAGCACACTGTGGACTCTAACAAGACGACATGGACTTACGCCAGTCAGAAACTAGTAAACGTCATCTGGAGTTTTTTATGCGATGGCTGCGACACCTTTAGTGACCCACAGCCGATCATCGACGCCGCAGGCTTCAGCGACATCAGCTATAAGACCGCCTACCTCGATACCAGAGCCCTTGCCTCTCATCGCCTGATTTACGGAGTGGCTGTAAAATAGGACACTTTTGCCGGCACAACATACTTTTCGAAAGATAATTCGTACTTTTTTCGTCACAATACTTTTATGAGTGCATCGGAGGCAGTATATTGATATATGAAATTAATTATCGAATGGATATATAATTTTTGCGTGAGTACACGAAAATCTACTGCGTGCCCAGACTCAATAGTTTACATCACCGTGATTACCGCCGCCATTCACCTTCGGTGGCTTTACAATAGCCACAGTTTAGGCTACCTTTTACGAGACAAAAGATGAAACTTCGCTTATTCTTACAAACATTCAAAGACGATATTTTGATCTACAAAATTTGCGTTGCCTGTCTGTTTGCCATGTGATATAACAAAAGAATCATAATTATTGTAATATTGATTGATCAGAGTTTCGGACGTTGAAAGCTTTTCAATAATTCGTAGAGAAACGGAACATATACAGGGTGGTCCAATGAATCTTGACCCCCTACATGTTATTGCTGCTTGATCGATAACAAAAATGACATTTTTCACAAATTTTAATTTTAATGGACAGAGCCATCAATTCTAATTAGAAAACAGCATAAAAGCTATTTACAAAAACTTCGATGTACTTATATTATAATCATGAACACATACCTATGCCGTATTTCGGGCCGTTTTCTAATCAGAATTGATGGTTCTGTCCATTAAAATTGACATTTGACGTTTAAAATCTATTACTTCACTCTGGAAATCACTTTATAATCATTATCACTTCTTCTTGTATAAGACTTAACAGAAGCATTTCAAAACATGCTTTGAATATCTGGTGGTAGACTCTCGTTAAAAGCATTAAATTATTAAATTCAATAATGTGGAATTTTCAACAATTGATCGATGTAATAGAGGCATTATAGGATTTTTATTAACATATTTATCGCCATTATCTGAAGAATGGCGATAATGTTTGGGACGTGATTTGAAAATATTTTACCAAATTTCATTGAAATAATAGAAATACGGTAATATTATTAAGGTTGAGTACGATTTTTCTAAAGCACGAGTCCGTAGCAAAAACTCACAGCGATGTGGTATATAGGTATTCTTCTGTAAGCAAATAAATCATTGAATCCATTAGCAATGCCTAGCTATTCTTTGGTAAGCAAATAAATCATTGAATCCGTTAGCAATGCCTTGATTATCAGGAACTGCACCACTGTTCAATGTGGATAATAATACATGAATATAATGAAGTTATATATCCCCGATTCCATGGCATGGTGACGAGATGGTCGACGGTACTAAAGCACCCAGATGATTTTTTTTAAATAAGAATTTAAGAAATTAATTCTCAGAACCATAGAAATTCAAGTCAATGTAAATAGGTCGGTTTTGAACAATTATTTAAAAACATCAAAAGAGATTATGCTTCTCAATTGAAATAGCAGCGATTTCTAGAGATAAGGACCCGCAACACGAAAACAGCCTTAAGGGCTGTGGCCAAGTGGCTCTTCTCAACCGCTGCCAATATCTTGCAAATAGATAGAAGCGGTCCCTTTGATGCATTTGAATAGCTTTGTGAGAAAATTGTAAAAAATCCGATAGTCTGCGGGAAGCTAGTATAGAGGTTAACATAGTAAAAAGTGTGTAGACATAGTAGACAAATCCCAATAACAGTTAAAAACCTAGCGACGCGAAAAATGTTTTATTTTGTAGCCACTCCATAAGTCACGTGACTAGAAGGTATAAATAGCGTATCCATGTAGGCAGTCTTATGGGTGACGTTAGTGAAGCCGGCGGCGTCGATGATTGGTTGCGGATCCCCGAGGGTGTCGCAGTCGTCGAACAAAACTTTCCATATGGAATTCGACCATTTCTGACTGGTGTATGTCCAAGTATTCTTGTTCGAGTCTACCGTATGTTCGACGTAGCAGAAATGACCACGCTGTATTTAAGTACACGTACATGAATGCACATAGATGCTCACTGTAAATGTACATAGTTGTATCTAACATTGATCTGTATTACCTGTATACTGTTGGATGCTAATTTTATATAATGTATGTAACTACATTATAGTTGTAGACAATTAGGCTATTGTTTCATGTAAAGTGTGTTTTACAGCTCTGCTAATAAGTACACTTTAAACAAATAAATTTCATTTCATTCCATAGATCAACAGCGTTATGCGTTATATAATCGTTACGCGATGCTTCCATTGGCGTTTTCGGATAGAGCCTATAAAATTTAGTTTGATTTGTTCTTTTTTCTAAGATCAAAGAACCAAAAAAATATCTTTACCTCAAACCTACCGGTTTCAGGACGCGCTTCACTTCAGCGATACATTTATGTACGTCGGTGACAGAACAGAGGACGAATGTAGCGATCACAGCGTCCATGCTGCCGTCAGCCACTTCGTTCATATCCTTCAAGACAGTTGAACGATGCTGCCTACAGCGTTATGACGTTGTCGCCGTCTTTTGCAAGCTCAAGAACGATAATCAAGCGGATACAGTAGGCCATTTCACACTTATACAATTTTTTGCACGATTAGAGACGACTTGAAACATGATAGCGTGGCTGGTAAAGTAGCGTTGCGATCAGTTGTGTCATTCCCGGATATTCCGATTCTCTACCAGTCGTGCCTCGTGCGCGATAAGCTACACGGAGAGTCGTGCAATGGGTCGTTGTGTCCATGGTAACTTGTGTAAAAGCAATGCATACAGAGTTATTTCTCTTTATTATAGAAGTCATACAAGAAGTCGTCTATTCGTCTTGTGATTTGAGAATACATGAATAGCCGATATATAATATCTTATTTGCAAATGAATGTCATTAGTGAAGCCTGATATCGTATAAAAATCATAGGCTACGCTGTAACAGTACAACTATACAGTAGCATGAACGGACAGACACAATAGAAACGATCGTCTGTCTGAGGCCGCCATCACGCGGAGGTAAACTTTTTCCCACGGAATTTGTTCGTGGCAACATAGGTTATTAATACTTAGCGCGGGTTCCGCTGGCGTCTGCTATAGAGACGCCGTCATACAAACACACACACACACACACACACACACATACACACACACACGCACACATACACACACACTAT
>WURV02226968.1:0-10156 GCA_011762755.2 Epimenia babai | reverse complement strand
TCGTACTACTCATCTGGTAGTTGTACAGGTACAAACACACCTGTCACCGTGCCAAACAATGAGAATGAAGTAACGAGCGATCGTACTACTCATCTGGTAGTTGTACAGGTACAAACACACCTGTCACCGTGCCAAACAATGAGAATGAAGTAACGAGCGATCGTACTACTCATCTGGTAGTTGTACAGGTACAAACACACCTGTCACCGTGCCAAACAATGAGAATGAAGTAACGAGTGATCGTACTACTCATCTGGTAGTTGTACAGGTACAAACACACCTGTCACCGTGCCAAACAATGAGAGTGAAGTAACGAGCGATCGTACTACTCATCTGGTAGTTGTACAGGTACAAACACACCTGTCACTGTGCCAAACAATGAGAGTGAAGTAACGAGCAATTATACCGCTTAACTGTTAGTTGTACAGGTACAAACACACCTGTCACCGTACCAAACAATGAGAGTGAAGTAACGAGCAATTATACCGCTTAACTGTTAGTTGTACAGGTATAAACACACCTATAACCATGCCAATCAATGAGAGTAAAGTAATGAGCAAACGTAGCACTCATCTGGTTGCTGTACAGGTACAAACACACCTGTCACCATACACCTACATCGGTAACATCCTCGCGACTGGCCAAAATGAAAGTGTTTGTGTTCATTTTCACATAAATACAATTCGTATACAAACCGTTTTTCCGGTTATATTGAGAAAGAGAAGGCTCTGTCTGGGTACGAAACATGATTCCACCCCACCCATCTCACCGGACGTAGTCCGGCCATCGTGACACGGGAACTTGTGCCAGTGGACCTTACTCTCTAAAACACCATCAGTCACGATAAATCATCGCAGGTCTCAATGGAACTTTTTGGATAAAAGAGGCATTTGTATCCATCACCAGAGATAGATATTGCAACCCTAAGCAGGTCTTTATTGCTTAACGAATTGCCTAAAGATTGGTAAAGATCTAGCTGAAATTGCGTTATTTAAAGGAAGACTAATGCATACAATATACAACATTCACAATACTATTACAGGACAGGTAGGGTAGTGGGTATTGTAACTACTTTGGGACTGTATCGTAACTACTTTAGGACTAGATCGTAACTACTTTAGAACTAGATCCTAACTACTTTAGGACAAGATCGTAACTACTTTAGGACTGGATCGTAACTACTTTAGGACAAGATCGTAACTACTTTAGGACAAGATCGTAACTACTTTAGGACAAGATCGTAACTACTTTAGGACTGGATCGTAACTACTTTAGGACTGGATCGTAACTACTTTAGGACTAGATCGTAACTACTTTAGGGCTGTATCCTAACTACTTTAGGATTGGATCGTAACTACTTTAGGACTGGATTGTAACTACTTTAGGGCTGTATCGTAACTACTTTAGGACTGGATTGTTACTTTATATTTAAGCAAGACTTCTTCCAACTTAAATAACAAAACAATTGCGCAATTTCATAGTTACATCCAACGTCAACATCCACAGAGACAGATTTGTGTAAAAAGCTTTGTTAAATATGCACACAATATATCATTGAAATGAATTAGTACAGCAGATATGATGAGCACCTGCTTTTGTGCCTTTTTTACTTTGGGTGTCCTTTTCTACTTCGGGTGTACTGACAATGTTCTGCTGTCTCATTGTCCTCTCCCAATCTTCATAGCTTCGACCAATCAAAATGAATCGTGACTTGCTGCTTGTTTCCATGGTTACCTTATCCATATCGAGAGATGATTCACTTTCCGTATCTTTTGCCTGGCAGAAATAACAGAACATTTTTTAATAATGGATCGACACAATTGAGAAACATGACCTATTCGGACTAACACAACTGAAATAATAGCAGCGCTAATGCTAGAACCACGCTGACAATAAATCCAGACTGAAGAACAAGCAGTAGGACAACATAACGATGGCCAACAGCGCAAAAGCCATGAAGACGCAAGGATCATGATGGCACAATGGCAACAACAATCCTGACAAACACAACCATTATGATGCGGCAACAATAATGAAAACACAACCATTATGACAGCACAACCGCGACAAGACAAAAAACAATGACAAGCACAACACAAACATGATGGCAACGCAACAGCAAGGGCAACACATCAACAACACCGAAGCAATAACGCAACTGCCACGACGACACAATGGAATAGTCAATGACTGTTCGTTTCGTAACTTTTAAAAAAAGCCTTATATTAAATTAGAGATTTAGCAAATGAAAACAGCCGAACACGTGATACAGGAAGTACTGCTCTCTCGTGAGATTCACCATGAGACACTGTCGCGAAGAGTTGTACCGCAAACCCACGAGTTTCTCCCCCTCCCTGCCGGACGTACGCACGATCTGAAACGCTTGAAGTTTGAGAGAAGGCATCTCGCCGGCCAGGTAAGATTGGAACTCCCGCAGTACGATATTCACGGAGAATGTGGACGACAAATGATGTTCGGTCTTCGAGACGGATGGGCAACCTGGATCGAGAAAAATTTAATTATAATATTACCTCATTTATTTTAGTACAGTCAAACCTCTATTAAGCGGCCACTCGCGGGAATCACGAAAAAGTGGCCGTTAAGACAGGTGGCTGTTTAATCCAGGTTTGACATTTTGACTAGTGTACATGTCGGGAGGAATTTGAAGTGACCGTTACGACAGGTGCCCGCTTAATACAGGTGGCCATTTGGGCAGGTTTGACTGTACTTAACTATGTATGTTGTTCACTACATTGGCATCTCTTAATATCATAGTCATACTCGTATTATAATTCAAACTACAGTACACCTAACCACCATCAGAGGTTCTCAATGTTTACAATGTCAGGCCTACTAAATATTAGATTTTTATATTTTATACCTATTCACTGCCTAAAATCTCATATTTTTAGTTACATAATCTGTAGTTAACACTGAACTATTAACAAATTGCTCTATAGCTGGAAAGAAATGCACAGAAAAAAACCTATACCTCTGATAGGACTCGAACCCACGGTCTGGTGCTCTCCCAACTGTGCATTTCTTTCCAGGGCCCTTTTACAAAGCTAGCCTATTAATGTGGTTAACACGACACTTTGATTAGCATCACTTATAAGGGGTGGGGAAAAACGCCTAGCTTGAAAAACCCACTGAGTCAGGGCAGACAATTGACCCTCTTCTCATTCACTGGTTCCAAATGTCTACATATGAACTACATATGTCGCACACTCTGGATTTAATATTGATATTAAGTTTCCAGAACATTCTATATGTAGCTAGTATTGATAAAAATGATAAAGAAGTGAGGAACTTACCATACTATATTTACTGAGGTAACTAATGGTAGCGAACCGCTCTTACTTTGATGGGTCATTTTTCACTTCAGCGACCTGCCTGACCGGATGACACCAACAGAATTTGACGCCATGTTCCATTTACAAGACACATTACAAGAAACCAAACAACCAGTGACTGTCATAGAGACGAGCGCAATCTCAGGGGAAGGAATTAACGACGTTATACGCTGGATACAGTCCCATTGATGCAACGCCAGTTGTTCTTGTGATAATCGTAACGGAGAAATATTTCTGTTGGTCTAGTACCAGGATTCAGATCAGAGAGTTCATCATTCAAATCCAGTGCAATACAACCGGGTTTTTTCCCCTGTTGTGTCCTCGAGCAAGGTAGTTTCTGGCGATTGATGATCTGCATAACTTCACAATAATGATCTGTATAACTTCACAATAATGATCTGCATATCTTAACAATAATCCTCTGCATAACTTCGCAATAATGATCTTATGCATAACTTCACAATAATGATCTGCGTAACTTCACAATAATCATTTGCATATCTTCACAATAAACCTCTGCATAACTTCGCAATAATGATCTGCGTAACTTCACAATAATGATCTGCATAACTTCACAATAATGATCTGCATAACTTCACAATAATGATCTGCATAACTTCACAATAATGATCTGCATAACTTTACAATAATGATCTGCGTATCTTCACAATAATCCTCTGCATAACTTCGCAATAATGATCTGCATAACTTCACAATAATGATCTGCATATCTTCACAATAATGATCTGCATAACTTCACAATAATGATCTGCATATCTTTACAATAATCATCTGTATAACTTCACAATAATGATCTGCATATCTTCACAATAATGATCTGCATAACTTCACAATAATGATCTGCATATCTTCACAATAATCATCTGTATAACTTCACAATAATCATCTGCGTAACTTCACAATAATCATCTGCATATCTTCACAATAATGATCTGCATATTCTCACAATAATCCTCTGCATAACTTCACAAGAAATCCCAGTGAAATTTATTCATAATATGCACTAAAAATGAAAAATATGAGACAATTACGGGTGTTACAAATATGTAACAGCTTTGAATTTTAAGCAAAAATTGCATCCAGTTGCTAAAGGTGATTACACTTTAGTCTAGTGAATAAACCATTGAACACATCGTGGTAGTTGGTACAGATTTTTCTCCAGCAAAAATGTTATTTTTCGGAGTAAACCGAGTTGTCGCCCCTTAGAGTGCCTCATAAATGTCAAAACTGATATTTAACTAAGTCTGCAGCCTGTCAATGTGATCTTGGCTCTTTTGCTACATGGACGGTTAAAGATGATATTTGGGCAGTTCCTGATGGCAGGAAATGACTACATATTGCAGCGAGAGAATCTCAATTCAAACATTCTCCCTGAAATTAAAACTGTAGTACCACTTTTCTGCATGGACCACTGTGTAGTACCGCTTTTCTGCATGAACCACTGAACACAATTTTTGGGGTCATTTTTTACATTTATTTTAAACAATTGATTTGAGATGAATAACAAGTGATAAATAATTCTTTCATAGCTTGATTAACTTCACATTCCACATATAGGCCTATCTTTTCACTATGACTTACAATACTACAATAGCACCGATATTCTGAGAATATATTAAATTCTATTTCACCAATTTTTGTCACAGCTATGGAAAGAAATGCGCAGAAAAAAACCTATACCTCTGATAGTATAGGTATAGGTTTCTTTTGTGCATTTCTCTCCAGCTATTCGAAGAACCACATTAGCTACGCCCAATTGGCATCATGCATATTTTTATGTCAATTTTCCCACAATTAATGATCTATTGTATTCTAACCCATGAACTGATTGCAGGAACAAAGGTCAACTGTAGTTACGGAACGTAGATAAATGCAGGTACCTTAACGAGAATCTCTACAGGTATTTTTAAAAATAACTGATACTGGTGACAGATGTCAAACTCAGAATGACATTGAGAGAAAAATCCACACGAAAAACCTATAGCCATCCTATTAGTGGTATAGGTTTTTTTATGTGCATTTCTCTCCAGCTATTCAAAGACCCACGTTGGGTACCGCCATTGACATCATAAAAATGACATTACGTGACAGCTAAAAATTAATTGAAGTAAATGAATATAATTCAAGATTGCACGAATTTAAATCGATGAATAAAAATGCTTCCATGATTCACCTAGATTTTTTATTTACAAAAATAAATTAACAAAAGTCGTGGATATGGCGAAATGATTTGTTAATGTAGCATTTATGAACTGATAATGACAAAAAACAAAAGAAAAATCCAACACCTGTGATTTAAATACACACAAAAAAATGCTGCCATGAAGTCATTTTCTGAAATGTCAACTTTTCGTCACAGCTTGACGATATGGCTATATTATAAACACGTCAATGATAATTATATACATGCGCAAATTTTGACTTGGAACTTTTTAGATGTTGAATTTAGGTTTATCGAGTGCAATATACACAAATTACAACTGATTTTTAAATTAACACCTGATTTAATTGAGTAGTATTTGTGTGATAAATTCCTCAACTAATGAATTATCACAGATCGAATAAAAAAAATCACAGATTAAAAAAACAAGTCGGATACTTTTTATGTGGCTATTACATCCACAACTGAAATAGTAAATTAAATTATTCTTCATCGAAAGTTCCCATTGATGATTTGAAATAATCTTTATTCATTTTGTGAAAAAATTTAAAATTGTAATCAACAAATTTTTATATACAGTAGTCGTGGTAAGTAATTATCGTCAATTTCGATTTTTATTAGATAAATTATATAATGGTATTGATTTTCATGTATGATTATGT
This sequence comes from Epimenia babai, assembly GCA_011762755.2. Taxonomy (NCBI): domain Eukaryota; kingdom Metazoa; phylum Mollusca; class Solenogastres; order Cavibelonia; family Epimeniidae; genus Epimenia; species Epimenia babai. Next base: position 3,959 of record WURV02226968.1, on the reverse strand, counting down.
GTAATCTGTCCAGTTCAACAATACAATTGAAATTGTAGTGGAAATTGCTGAAATATCGCAGAAATATGTCTTTAACCGATCTATTAGTGCAGCCTTCTTAGTGACTAGTTTAGGAAGCTCATTAGTGTTTTAGTGCTGGTTTATATGTGTTATTTTCTGACGTTGCTTGGGACATATGAATGTTTTTAAATAGTGTATTTATTGATGTAAAGTGTGTTAGACAGTGATTTTATTAGTGCACTTTAAATCAAATATATTTCATTTCATATGATTTATTTACAGGTTGGTATAATTATTTATTGCGTCTATATAGTCAAGGTCTTTGTATTATTTGAATTATTTCTGTAATTTGTCTTTAATGTCGTGTATTTCATTATCGACCCGCAATACACTTGGTTTGTCCATTTTACATTCTTTTGGCAAATCGGTATTGGGTTTATTTCCTGACAATTAGAAGTTAAAGCGAATATATATATATATATTATATATTTTAAGGAAGAAAACGGCACACGATGTTTTTTTTTCTGAAGATGCTCAGGTCATATATATGTTTTTTAAATAGTGTATTTATGTATTTATTGATGTTAAGTGTGTTAGACAGTGATGCTATTAGTGCACTTTGAATCTAATATATTTCATAGTGCCAGTATATTACGATATAAGAGAAAATATCAGGCAAGCAAATTACTCGTGGCAGTCATCATGATTGGGTGCTTAGTGCAAAAGCAGAAATATTTTATAAACAGATCTAATAAAATGTTGGTCGTAGAATAAAAGCCGTCAGATTATCTTTGATTCAATACCCGGTCGGGGATCATCAATACACTTAAACACTGTGTAACGAAGTATTAATCAATATAATTATCACTTTGATCTCTATACAGGTACGACAGCGCGATGCTTTTTGAATTTCATTTTTTAGAGTACTATATAATTCATTAAAATGCCTGTGATATATCAAGAAAACCTGGCAGCTGACCAGACTGTTAGCAATGATTATATCGTGAATAAAATAGGCCGATAAACGGTTGGCTGAGAGATGGTGGGTGGAATGCTTCACGCTACGTATAATTCTATTGGAACCGAGATATTGCATAAAATGATTCTTTGTGAAAATAATAATTAGATGGTAGTTAGTTACCATAGTGATACATGGGCAATACGAATAGAGTGATATTACCGGTCGCGTTCGTTGGTCATGACTGCCCCCTGCCATGTTGATTACACTTCCGATTATTCCGTTTCTGAATATTGTTACATTTCTCGTGGGAAACGGTGAAATAAAGTCTGGGGCAAATTTCCCCTATTGACTGGTCAATAGGTCAGTAAATCGTGGTAACTTAGTCAGTCACTCGGATTCTAGTGTTAAGAGATATGCTCTATGACTCTGTTAGAGATATGCCTTTGAATATATTTATCTCATATACATATATGCCTGATGCCAAGAAAATCAAGAAAAAAATATGTCAAATTCACGCTGTGAAGTATGGCTATTTTTGTCTATACTCTCGCAGGTCAAGTACCCTGGTAAATTTGCGACACATTTAATCAATATATTATACTCAATGCCATGGGAAGGATGCTATTTATAGCAAGTTTATTAACCCTTACCACTCCGTTGTGACAGAATCATATTGCTATAGTAATGTGATATAATGTGCAGGGTTAACCACTGCTCCTGACCTATGTATGCTTTTTGATCAGATAAAAAAAATGGAATATCGGTAAAAAGTATCGTTATTTTTGGCCATATCATCAATAGCCTCGTGACCTTAGAATAGCCTCTAACTGTAGTTCAAGGTCATATACATGACCTTTACCTTACACTCTAACCCTAAATCATGTAATTATATAATTAATCATATTATCTTTTTGCACACGGGAGACCTCTCTCTTGCTAAATGCGAAAAACTTTTCAACTGACTTTTTGCTGAAAGAAAAACCCAATATTCACGATTTCTGTGACATTTCTCTATTCCTCATCTTGGATATTTTGGACTCAAATAATAATGCATTCGCTATACGATCTATAGCGATTCTACATAGAATTTATTTTGTGTTTTATCCCCGAAGTTATATATATACCTTTGAATATTTACGAAATTTTTTAAAACAGCACCATCCGACGTCAACAGAGCTACGAAAAACTTCACCTTATGATATTGTCGGCGCGACGATATTAACTGGCGGTGAATATAAAACAACTGCGATCGCGGAATGCTTTCTTTCGATGAGAAATCTTCGTGTTTGTATTGGCTACGTAAACTCTGGAGGTGGCGTAACTTTAACGATATTTGCCCGATTAACCAGCGGATGTGTTTGCGTAGTGATTTCATGATGTGAACTACTTGTTTGCGGTTCCTGGCGATACACGTCTTGCTGCATATGGACGCGGCGGTTTTTAGGCGCACCGCTTGGCTCGTGTGGCGTAAGACGAACTTGACGAGGTTAGGCAGGCTGCGGTTCAGGTCAGACGGGTAAACGATGCTCTCGGATTTGCTGCAAATGAACCGGTGAAACGAATCAGAGTCGTCTGTTACCCTTCCACCCCCGCCCACCCTCGTAACGAGACCCTTACTCGTTCCTCCTGTTTAGTTAAGTGTGACATTGTGGCATTTTAAAGCCACTTACGCAGCTTGCCGAATGATGGGTTTCAACAAGTCATTGAGTCAACAGCCTAAAACAGCTCTGAAACAAGCGCCAGCAAGCCTTTCACAAGTAGACTACCAGTGTATATTTATTCTTGTTGCCAAAAATAAATGTCAATGGTACTTAGTCATGGCTGTTGATCAGAGCAAGCGGGATACAGTACCTCGCAAGAGGATAAAATTGGGAAACACACAATTGGTATTAAACCTGGATTCAAACTTTGCACCTTTTGATTCGTAGGCCTGCGTTCTACCAGATGTCCCTACCAATCTTAAATTTCATACATACATCCTGTAACAATATTGTCTGTACGATTAGGTTTAGTACTTTTTCACCATAAAGGTGGCTAGAAAACGTGACATACCAACATCTCATCACGTGATGATCATGTGGTGAACAGGATACGGGTAAACTGCTGCGATATAAACACCATGTTTAAACAATAGACTGCGAAAAAAACCTCGCAGTGTGACCTACACACAGGGTGTAAGTGACCTACACAGGGTGTAAGTGACCTACACAGGGCGTACATGACCTACACAGGGCGCAAGTGACCTACACGGGGCGCAAGTGATCTCCACGGGGTGTAAGTGGCCTACACGGGGTGTAAGTGGCCTACACGGGGTGTAAGTGGCCTACACGGGGTGTAAGTGGCCTACACGGGATTAACTACTGCTGTATCATCTCTTGCACCCCGTAGACGCTGTGAACCAACTTCACACAAACTCGCCGGTGTATTTAAGTCTATCAACATGAAACTCACCATTTACACGTGACTACAGAGATGTGGGTTGCCGTGTTAGCTATATCATAGAAAAACAAAAAGTAAAGTTAACACCTTATAGGCTAACTGAGATGATCCTGACGAAGTATACTTGTATACGAAAGTTTGTGTGAAATATTAATCTAATCTAAGTAATCTCAGTTGAAGGGTTGCGTTTACTTTTCGTTTTTCTACGATACGGCCAACACAGAAACCCACATCTCTATATCACTACATCTCATTGTGAAACCATGACTCATTCTCATACAGACCGATCCGCAATGGCTGTTTCAGATATTAATTTTATTCAACATATCAATTACAGGCCCACTATTGTCGGAGTGGCTCATTGGTCAACCATCAACTTGTATTAAATAGTTAAAAGGTAAAGGTAAAGGCGAAGTTTTGGTGCTACTTTATAATAAAATGTCAGTCGCACGTACAACATTATCCTGTTACATCCCTAATATATTTTTATAATAAACCATTTCCCGACGTATCTTTCTCAATATTCAAGCACGAAAATCTTGCTCATTTCCTATTGTGG
>WURV02226957.1:0-10157 GCA_011762755.2 Epimenia babai | reverse complement strand
GCAGCAAATACAATATTAAAGTAAATAGTAAATAAAATAGTATGAAATTGACTTCAGGAATTAGAGATTTTATAGATAATTTGTAAATGGTTTGCAAATTCATATCCAAGCTCATAAATCTCGTGTGTGAAAAGGTTGAGTTATAGTCATTATTAGCTATTATCTATAAAATTTAAACTTAGTGACAGTTATCTATCAATAATTTACATACACATATTACAGTGAAAAGAGGACAAAATACAACAAAGAGGATGACACTGGTGCTGGTGATGCATTATTATCTTTGACTTATTTTTGACTACTAGAGTGTGAATTAGTATTGCATTGTCGCGGAATACATTAGAAGCGGTTGTTGTTTTATACGTATATAAAAAATTTCCTACGCCAGGAACATCTTATGGAGGCATAATTATTTGTCTGGGCAGGCCTGAAATGTGACACAAAGCACACCCACGATTGTTTCGTCATTTAGCATTAAAAGAAACATCTCCTCACTCAGATCCGGCGTTGACAGTAGCATAAGCATTTCTCTTACAACACCCATCACTCTAAAAGCATCTTTTGCTATTATGTTATATAGAATACGCATATATCCGGGAATTTCCATTAAACTCATCTACCGATACAATGCAAATTCCATCAAGAAATCAGAATAGCTAATGGATGAGTCGTTGATGGATTCTAAGGAGATTATTTTAAGAGATATTGTATGTCCTCTCCCACAACGACAATTGAATGACACTTCCTCAAAACACAGCATGATGGCTATTCATAAATACTGAACCTTACATTAGCAGATGTACTCGTGTATGTTTCTGAGAGCACGATGAAGCGCAAGAACAATGCGATCTTAAAATAAAATAATTTGCCCCTCATCAGATAAAAATTACATAGATGCCGATGGTATATCATATATTCTAATGGTCTACATCAATGCGACATCAGACTCTCACGAAAATAACTAGATTAAATGAAATAAAATAACTAGATTAAATAAAATAAAATAACTACATTAAATGAAATAAAATAACTAGATCACATGAAATAAAATAACTAGATTACATGAAATAAAATAACAAGATAAAATGAAATAAAATAACGAGATTAAATAAAATAAATTAACTAGATTACATGAAATAAAATAACTAGATTAAATGAAATAAAATAACTAGATTACATGAAATAGAATAACTAGATTAAATGAAATAAAATAACTAGATTAAATGAAATAAAATAACTAGATTAAATGGAATAGGTAAATGAAATAAAATAACTCGATTAAATGAAATAAAATATCTAGATTTAATGAAATAAAATAACTAGATTAAATGAAATAAAATAACCAGATTAAATGAAATAATGATGACTGAGTGCACCTTTGCGTACCTTCTTCAGAAGTTTTCCTAAATCCTAAGAAACCTCATCCGATCTGAGTTCTAAATATTTTTGAGCACCTGAGTTGTGAGTATGTGAGTTTTTTATACACTTTACTATCTTGGTACGATTACTATATGTGACATGCCGGGTCAGAATTTTATGTTCAATAAATATATTATGTTGGTTTAAATAACGAACATATAACTGCTAACTAACTGGTAGTTTTGTGTAGTTGTTACTACATGTGTCGACATTGTTATTGTATCGCATCTTTTTATTGTGCATTTTTTATTTTGTCACTAAAATATACCAGCCTAGCCAAGAGTTAGTGAGAAATAGGCTGATTGCTAAGGTAAAAATTGTCATGCCTAGCCCTTTAAGGCTACCCTATGTTATTAATATGACAAACCGATCACCAGCAGTTAATAAGGGGTGGGGGAAAATGCAGCAATGGAAAATGGAAAACTTTATTTTTTCAGTAATGAAAAACCAGTAAGTGAATATGTTACTGTTTATGGATTGCAAGCCGCGCAAGTCATCATTTTCCACGGACCACCTCCAACTTTCCGGAATAGATAGCCACTGACCATTAGATCACTTACATCCCTGGCTGCTTTCAAATCACATCTCAAAATATTTTTATTTTCTAAGGTCTACTCCTAGCACTATTTCAGTATCTACTGTGTTATTGCGAAGTGCATGTGAAAAGAGACAACTTCTGATTATGCGCTATAGAAATAACATATTACATTTTATCAGGCCAACTGAACCCAATATCCGTCTGTAGGCAGAATGAACACTGGAAATAGCTGGGAATTTAGACGGACATATAACGTAAAATGCTAGCCCCTTATCTAAGGTCATTCAGTGTCAGGCTAAGGGCTATGGAAACAGAGATCAACACCGGACGTGGCCAGGAACGGAGTCTACATTTTATACATAAAAGACAAAGTTTATGGATTCATCATTGCGGAACTATGTTTGAGTCTACATCAGTAATGAGGAAACTGTGAACCTCGCACCAACCGCAGCCTGATTCTATGAAAGTTTAGAAATAATTTTAATAATGAGAGCCTATACCACATATACCCAACACTATCCGAATAATCAACTTACATTCACCACAACACGCAGTATTAAAGAGAGAAACTGGATAGATGGCAGACCCTACTTTCATAGGGCCAACGAGTTTCCTTATCAGTAAACAATAAAATGCATTCCCAGCAAATTTAAGGTCAGTGTAGCAATACAATCAATATTGTCCTAATTACATAAACTCTAACCCTGACTTTCATCCTACCACTGCTCTCAATGCCGTTTCGATTCATTGCAACTTATTGTTATTTTAGTGATCGCACCTGCAACTCCTTCAAAAATAAATCTTGAGAACCCAACTGCTTCCGCTACAACTATCACGGTGGTCGATTTATATGTCCGCCATAAACTGACTTATTGCTGGGACTCGATCCATACTGCTTCTAATCAAATTTAAATAATATATTTGAAACATAGCAGTAAACAATACTTAACTGCTAGCTTTCCTATAAAATCACACATCACCACTATAAGGACAGTAAACCATATGGTTCTGTCACGCAAATAACAACCTCCTTACTACCCGTATTACATCCAAGCAATGTATTCCTATCATTAGCAATAATGAGGTGTCGCAAATTAGAGGCTTCCCCCTCGGGCTGCCCGGTCTGGTGAGTCCCTTCCTATATTGCGAGCAGCTTCTACAAATTAATTAATGAGAACATAAGCTTTCGGCTGGCTTCAATATTGATTTCGCACCGAATGCCACTGGTTGATAACAACCGAAGAGACGTGAACAAAACGGCGCGCCAATTTCGCTGACGGCCAGTAAAATAAATCAAACCCATGACGTGACAGTTGACAACTAACTTTTACCACTGGCATGTATAGACATCATCATTTGAACCTCCAGGCAACATAACCGAATATGACATTTCCTGTAGACTCGATATGGAGGAACATTTTGAGGTTCGGATTTAGAAACAAATTTAAAAAAAGTTAAAAGGTTAAGCACAACATTTAGACCACAAGTATCAGCCGAGACTTTCAGATATGGTTTACAATGAGTGTTTATGGCAGCTATATTCAGCGCAGATACAATGCCTTCGATATACACGCATATCAACCTGTCAGTCAAGAATAGTATCAAGTATCCACCCATTTTTGAGTTGGGTTTACTCCAGCAATCATGACATAAATATGATAAATTCCATGATAAATGGAATAAATTTCATGATAAATGGAATAAATTTCATGATAAATGGAATAAATTTCATGATAAATGGAATAAATTCCATGATAAATGACTTGCTGAGGATCAGTTCCCTTCCACTCGACTAACTGCTTCTCCCCCCCCCCCCTCCAAAAAAGTCTTGACCCATGCTAATTAGCAGCAGAATGCAGTAATTTTATACGAGTTTTTTCATAATAAATAGTCTTAATAGAGCATAATAGAGACCTATTTGGAGTGTTATTAAGCCTTTTTTTGGTATAATGGGAAACCACCGAGTTTAGACGGACAGGTGAGCATCATCCATTAACCTAAAAGTATCCGAATTCCGATAAACTCCCCACTCATGTTGCATACTCCACTGGATGTGTCAGACATGATCAATCTGTACAATAAGATCGTGACATCCGGGCAGGAAGTGAGCAGTGTGGAAGATACTGTCGCATCATATAACGTAACGTAGGTACAAAGTACACGCTTGTACCAAAGTCTACTTGATGTACAAGAATTTGTGTGAGTCATATACCAGTTAGACGAAAAGGCATTAGCTTGGTATTACCCTCAATTAACGCAGATGGTTTAGTAGTTAGATTGTGAATTGAATCCAGGATATCGATTCCTGGTCAAGCCAGTAGACTACGTAATAATAATATAATAATAATAATGATTTATGCTCTGATAACATTTACGTCTCTAAATTGCCTAGATAAATTTCGTAGATAATTAAATGGTATTGTGTAACTCAGTTAATGCAGATGGAATAAAAGTAAAAACTTAGTCAAAATACAACAATTGATAATCCAAAATACAATTCATAGCGAAAACATGTGGTATTTTTCAGGCAAAAAAGCACCTTATGCACTCTCTGCCAGTTGGGGTGTGGATATTTATGTGTGTAGCAACTGGTTGGCATGAACCCATCTGGGATATAGGGAACTAAGGGAAGAAAACCTAACGACTGGAGGCGGAAGTAGTTCATGCAATGTGGTTACGCAAGAGTTTCTGCCTTCTGACATCGCTGTGTTTCACATGCTCTCTGAATGGTCTTTTGGCACTTACCTTCCAGCTACTGTATCTCTTCACCTCATATGAAATCATCAACTATTACGAAATATTACGGATATAGCAATACCACAGGCGTCTGAAACCAGTGGGCTATATGGACAAAGGTGAAACATCTACCCAAACTCAAGTGTTTTTCCCACCATAACAAATATGACTAATGCACTCTTTGCGTTAACCACAGCATACTTAGTCTAGCCATGTAAATAGCCAATGATAGCCTAAAGGATGGGTTCATTCCGGCCCATTACTACACACCTACATGTATGAATAAGTTAGCAGTATTTATGTCTACGAATTGTTTAGGCTGTAGGTAACTTACAGAGACGTCTGAACTCGGGAGTGCTCACGGCGAGATCCCTCATTAAAATTGCGGCTCAGCTTTTGATCCTGTAGCAAAAGTAGACGCTTCATTAACCAAGATATCGGTGGGGAGGGCACATACCGGAGAAGCATATAAGAGGGGCCCCGATACCATTCATGCAACTTGAGGCAGACCGGAGAGCCATAATACTGGAGGGGGGGCATAGCAAGATACAATACTGGAAATGCTTCATAGAAGGAACACAAATACCTGGAGTATTGTACCGGAGACAGGCCATACCTGGTGCACCTACGAGAACAACAACGCGAAGCAGAATAGGGCACGGACTGACTGGAGAGGCACCATACTAGAAGAGGTACATAACTGGAGCAGATTTGACAACGGCGAAATTACGATGGACATTGTATCGCTCAATCCTTGAAATAACCGATGCACTGTAACCTACGATCTCTTTGATGGACCCATTCTAACGTCGTGTCGCCGCCACTGTCATCGGTTACGAGACTAGGAACCCGAAAATCTACAAGAGCCACTCGGTGTTTCTCACACATTGTATGCGCTCGTGCATCATTTTACAGGAGACTTTTACGTTTACATCAATCTTAACCTTCATAGATGTAATTTTTTGCTAAATGCTGAAATTGTCGACATTCCAGAGTCCCGAGTGCCAACACATCTCGGTCTTACACCTACACAACCACGGTGGTATTGAAGAACTGTGCGATCCAATTAGCTTAATTAGAAGCACCATTATCACAACCTTCACCTTGAGTCCCTAATGCTTCAATATCTACGTCAGAACACCCATTAAAGTAACAGTAATTATTCATTTGTTCGAGAACTGTCATATAAATCAAATCTAACAATCTAACTGATGAATCCAGAAATGACGTCAGCAGGAATACCTATGGCATTTTTGACATCCGTTGCAGTGCAGTTACAAAGATGCTGATGTCTTTGGCAGCTTCCCGACCTCATCAGTTTCATTGTATGTAATTATTCCAGTAAAATCCTGACATTTACATGAAATGAAATAAAACCTAGATTGATAACAATCCTTGCACATGGCTATCAAAGAGACTTTACAAATTTATGTTTACTATGATTAACTAGAAATTCCAGAACTGGGTTATAAATGAGTCGAAAATAAATAAGACATATACAGTAAGATCACAGATAAAGAATATATAACTAAAAATATAACGGCACAGATCGGATAGTGGCACAGTGTCAGACATAATTTCACGCGGTAAAACTATATTAAATATCACACGAAAAATACAACATATAAGAAAATTACGTAGTACTGCATTATAAAATAATATAGGTACAACTATCGCACGACGAAGGGATAAAACATGGTAAAAGATAACAGAAGCAGGTCACTGTGAACTTAGCAAGAGACAGTAGAAAAAAGGAGAGTTTTAACTTTGGATTTAAAGGTATGTAGCTCTGTACATTGTCTAATGTGTGATGGAAGGGAATAAAAAAGAATGGGTGGAGCGACTGCAAAGGCCCGGTCACCATTTATACAACTTTATTTATATAAATTTATATAACATTTCTAACTACAAAGCTACTTTATGTTGTAAAAATGGTTCAAAGTCGATCCAATGAAGACGGCCCTGCATCAATGGGTGTCTCTTAAACACCTTATGCCCATTAGGGGTTAGGTGCATAGCCCTTACAATGTGGTTATGGAAGGGCTTCCTCGATCTAATGTGGCTGGAATTTAGAAGCTCATCGCACTGTTTTTTCTGTTCTATAGGCATAAGTGTATATATATATATATATATATATATATATATGTGTGTGTGTGTGTGTGTGTATGGGTGTTTTGTGTGTGTATGTGTGTGTGTAGCAATAACTAACCATTTGTCTAAGCCATTGTTCAAACTTTGCTATCTCAGCTTCTTAAGGATACAGATACGAAAGGAAAAAACTGTCTTTTACCATACCAGATTGGTGAGGTCCTTATGGTTGGCCCTGATTCCATCGCTGATGATGGCGATGGTGACACCCTTTCCCGTAGCTAACTGCCAGGCAGCGCCTACTTGATGGGATGGCCAACGCGTCTTACTTCCTTCTGGTCGCTGCTAGAAAAAGACGAAGGCAAACTCGACATAGAGACCTGTCAACGAAAGCATAAGACTCCCGTACATCATGTTGGAATATGCCCTGCGTCCCAAACAGCGAGATAATTCTGCATCCCATAACATATCAACAACCTTGCGGATTTGACCAATCATACCGTAGCCAATCATTCATCCAAAACGAACCGATAAAAATGAACAAACACAAGGAACACAAACATGCACAAACTTATATAAAATATAAGAATAAAAAACTAAAACACTCAGACCAAGTATTATAAAGGGTCGAGTATGGCATGCATGGTTACATTGTTGAACAGCTTTTTGCTAAATAAGGAACTAGGGAGAACTACTGCGACCCATGGTGCATCGTACATTTATGGAAAGCTCAGTTGGTAGAATACTGACAGAACACCCGAGGCTGGAAAAGTTCAAATCCTAAAAATACCAATTGTTTTTTCTTCTGTATCATTGGGTAAGGCACTCCATCGCGCTATCATCTAAATAAATATGAATAAGCACCAATAAATTTATTTCGTGGCCTCAGAAAATTATTTAGTGGGAAATGAAATTCTGAGGGCTGCTTGGAACTCATACAAAACTGCCTCCCCCAATAATCAGTCATCACCATTAATTCCCAAATGAATGTTTGTGAATGTTGAAAAAAGAACGTTACATTGAATTATATATTTCTTGAAGATTTATGTTACATAATAAATGGCAAGAAACTATATCTTCAATCAACTGAGTGGCCTGTCACATGATCACGGGTGAATATATGTTTGAGAACCAATTAGAAATAAAACAAAAATTGTATGGTACTAAATACGTATGTCAGTCACAGTTGACGAGAAAATGGATACAGTAACAGTGGGCCATCATGATACAGTGGTTTGAGGTGCAAATTTTCATGCAAGGGGAGGCGAGTTTGAACCCGCACAGACCACAGACTATTTATCGAGTTTCCACGATATGAAATGATGAAGAGTTTATGGCTGGAATAATGAGGAAGATTTTTATATTGAAGTAGGTTTTTGCAAATTTCATAAAGTACGCCGTGGCCATCTGGTCAAGTGCAACTGAACTGACATTTACTACCATTTCGCTGTAAGGTGGTTTGCACTATGATGGTTTGCGCTATGGTGGTTCCCTACAGCAACAAATGCGGCATACAATAGTCCATAATCTCGCAATAACCGCAGTCTAGGTGGGCTTATTGAAGGACCAACGATAATCGGTACTTATCAGCATGGCTGCAGTACGGGTCTTGGACATACCAGGTACCACTGGTGCTGCCATAGTGGGTCTTTTATCACCAGTGCATCACGAGCGACGCGCACCACCTGTTTGTTCGATCGTTTTCTCCTCAATCCTGTCAATTCTTCCACCTCTGGCAGCGACGAGAAGCCGTCTGGGTGTAATGCTGATGATTCTGATTCGTCCCTGCAACAGTCAGGATGCGGTGAGATCACCTCAAGATATATATCACACCGACTACATCTAATTTACACTTAATACGCACGAAATAAGCATCAACTCGAGAGAAATATAAAGGATAAAAAACATTTTATAAAAAGATCTTCTCATGTACTTGTCAAAACCATAAAAATACACTACAATATAATTAATACTTGAATGAAAGAGATGTGTACGTATATGAATAGGCTATAATTATCCCAATGTGTGGGCCATCATTAATTCCTTTACAATGCTAGCTTAGAGCGTGGTTATTAAAAAAACGCGGAATTGATAAGCATCAGATATCATGGCGAGGAAATTAGTTTAGTTCCAACCACCGAGTCTGGGACTTTACCTTCGTGAATTCAGTTCACTTCCTCGAAATTCGAAAACAGCTGACCCGTGTAGCACACTGTATTAAATCTGTGAAGTGTAGGGACTATGTACACAGTACATTATGTACATTGTACAGTGTACAATTTCAACGAGGGATCTCGCTGAGATCAGTCGCGCAATCAATCGTATCTCTGTAAGTTACCTATAGCTTAAACATTTCGTAACGATTAATACTGACAACTAATTTAGACATGTACGTATTTAGGCTGGAACGGAACGCCCTTAAGACTACCATTGGTTCTTTACAAAGCTTGCCTAATTATGCTGTGGGTAACACGATAAGCGGATTAGCGTCGCTTATCATGGTGAGGAAATCATTGTGGCTCCAACCACCGAGTATGGGATTTAAATTACAAGACAGCTGACCCGTGTTGAACACCCCTACTAAACATGCGAGAGAAGATGACCATGTACATTGAAATAATGAGATGGTGGGGAGGTAGTGCTGTAATACACAGCGTCATCAGTATTCGAAACAGAGTTACATACATCGGGGGAGGGGAAGATTCCATGCATTAATTACTCTGCGACAGCCGCCCATGCCCTCGTAGGGTACACAAATCCCTAAAGTCGTATCCTTACTAGACCAGGAATCAAAGATACGGCGGAATTCGCACACACTGTTGCGTAAAATTGAACACAAACATGGACAGGCACGAACGAAACGAAACTTTCTCTGTACGCGGATGTACTTTCTTTATTAGCTGCAAGCCACATTATTGAAAAACACGATTCGCGGTTTCAGCATCGTTGAATTGGAGCGAACAGTTCAGACACTTGTTGTCCCTAGCATCCACGCGACAAACGACTGTGATGACATCATATGGTGGCTGAGGACGTTGACGTGGGGGCTAAAAGTCTCCAAGAAGTTTTTACCTTACGAATATTGGACTATTTTAATCATGACCTAATTATTATTGTTTTTAATCAATTTTGTCATCTGTTCAATTTTTATTCCGTGTGTACAATTAAACATGTAAATTTTTAGATAGGCTACCAACTGTGATATATTATTTTACATTTGTATTTAACTGCAATTGTTATTAGTTGTATTATCATGTAGAATTGTAAAGCGCTCTAGCGACGATATTTTTTTTTTTATCGAAAATTTATTAACGTCGTTTTCCGGTAGGATATCCTAACACTATGTACAATCCTGACGACGACGATTACACTAAAA
>WURV02226934.1:0-24763 GCA_011762755.2 Epimenia babai | reverse complement strand
ATTGCTCTCCATAATATGTACATTATACAATTATATAATCGTAAACCTATAAATAGTTTAATAATTACATTACAGGCCTGGGATATGGGCTGGAGTTTCTTACTCAAGTAAAGTGCGTTTGACTCCTAAGCTAATGAGCACGATTTTTAAACAAATTTCCTTTTCATTTCATGACATAATAGATTCAGTGTTGTCTCTTATGCCAATTACCCACTGTATGTTTCTATTTACACACGCTGTTTAATCACATGCATCAAGAGAAGCGGATATATATCCAGACGGAGAACACTGGAGATAACTTGAGGCGGATCATACACAGACATACTTACGGTAATGCGTTTCTTTGAAGATTTCTTTTGCCGTCGAGGTGTGAGCACTCTGACGATGAAGGAGCTGTTTGATTGTATCACTGACACGGCCATCAATGATGACAACATCGATGCTTATCTCGATGGCGCGATGGCCGTAGCCTCATCGCGATCCATCAAGGATTTCCATAGCCTTCAACGAGAAGATGAGGTGATTTGGACTTTTTCTTTCAAAGCTAGAGGGAGGGGAACCGTCAAGGTTTTCATGCTACATTATTTATTGTAGTAAATTTACAATGTCCCTTTTTGCCCTTTTATTAAATTAGCAACAACCCACTTTAATATAAATCCTTGGAGCATGAAAATCTTACACATTTCGTTTCATGGAAAGCGTGAGATAAAACTATGGTTCTTGCCGGTTCAAATTCTCAACCTTTCTTTTAAAGGCTCAGTGCACAACAGGTGGCAGTACTGGGACGGGGTATGGTGGGACAATCGGCTGACCTCTTTGGGTCATAGACGGCCCTCTACTAGAGTAGCTTGAACCCGCGCTGTGTTTTATGCTCCGCTTTTTTTTTCGCCGTACGAGGTGGCCAGTTCGAATCTGCTCGAAACAGAATTTTTCCCGCGCCTTCCACATCGGGAAATGAGCAACTTTTTCATTCTTGGATATCGAGAAAGGTTTGCGCTGAAGTGGGTTAAGTGGTGTAGAGTGTATCGAGGGTATAATGAATCAATAAAGAGTCAATAATGGATCAATAATGTAAATGGAAATGACATTTACTACCATTAATAAAGCAGCACTTGAACCTTGCATTTTCCCTCTTCTTGGATACATGACGGTATAATAATGACGGTACATTAGTAAGTGCCGGCGGTGCTCTAATTTATTCGGTATATAGTATGGTTACGTGCCACTCACAGGCTCGGTTAGTTGTGTATGACATTGAAAATATAATAAAATGTCATTGACAGAAATATACAGAAAAAATCTTGTTTTTTGGTGCAGGCTGAACCAATGACCTTCAAATCACTGGTCTGCTTCTAACTGAACACCAGACTGCTCATGCGGAGGTCATGGGTTTAATGATTTTTTTTATCTGTATGTCCTTCCTATTGCTTCTAAGTTACAATGGGTACCTTCCATTTCTAGAATTGGTTAATACAGAAAATACGAAGTACGAAAATACAGAATACAAAAGTACAGAACTACATTAAGTATACCATAAAATAGTGACGGATTATCCTGAATAAATTTTCAAGAATATCATCCACCTACATTGTAAGTAGAGCTTTCGCACATAGCCATAGGGGTTCTCTGAATATCAGAAGAGAACTCTTAATGGGGTAGCTATTGTGGCTCTATAAATAACTGAATACGACTAATACAAAGGTAACGCCACATATCTGTATGATACGGCCAACACCACAACTCACACTTGTTTGTATTTATAACTAGAGAGACATGCACAGAAAAACGTCACGTTTAGTGGGACCCGAACCCACGACCCCCAAATAACTGGTCAGGTGCTCTATAAACTGAGCTCTTAGAGCAAACCTACTTTTTCTTATTAAAGTATTCAACAGGCTTCTGATAACGCACTTACATAGCCGTAATATCCAAGTTCTAAAGTTATTGTATTCACACTGAATAGCTACCATGAACATACAAATATATTAAGCCACATGAGAGAGCATTTATTGGATGATATGTGCCATCCATAAATGTTGAACTTTACCTGTTGCATATTGTTACAATTGCTTTAGGGTTAGTCCAATTCTTTCCATTATTACATAAATACATAACTCTATATGCGAATGTTTTCAACACTCCAGGCATTCAGGGCGGCATACATACCTCGCACCCTGGACGCAGTAACAGATTTCGAAGCCGATCACGACAATGTCCTCAAGGGAGACACGCACAATGTAATTAATTATGTTTCCATCACATAATGTATAAAAATATCTAGATATCAACGCTGTTTTGTTGTCACAATACGTATGACGCCAAAAGACCGCAAGCTAATCATTTGTGTCTGTAGAGAAGTTCTCAGAATTCCGTTAAATTTTTCTGAGATAATGTTACTTATGTTGTATGTTTTATGACTATTTAAAAAATGACATGATGGAATGCATTAATTTCTAAAAGTAACATTGTTTCACATTCGATATTTACAAAATTACAATATTAACGAAATTACGACATTACATCAGAAATGGTGATTCAAAAATGTGTTTAAGAAACGTCTTTTAGTTATAACATGTTTTATATTTGATAAACTTAATTACGGCAATTTAAAACACTTCTTTATATATTTGTGCATGTAAATATTTATTTAATTCGATCATGCTAATTCAAAAAAGGCCTGTATGTATTGGTATATCGTGCTTTACACCTTATTAACTAAATTATGATATTAAATAAAGTATGATTATTGAAAACGCCACAAAAATTTGTTCCTATTAATAAAAATTTTCCCAAATCCTCAGTAGGTCCAAATCGTGACGTCTCCAAATTACATCATGGTTTGAATGAATATGATTCAAAATTTTATTGTGTCCTAACCTATACTATATGTTAATATCCCAGAAGAAAATCCACGCCCAGTGGCTCCAATGACAGGACACCGAACCAGAAAGTTTTTAATTATTTCTAGATTTTATCTTGTATCGCGGCATATTGTACAGGGTGCATCCAAAATGCCAAGACCTTAAGTAATTACCGATGACTTTTTTATTTTCAGTCTGATTTAAATAAATTTAGTGTGATGAAGAGAAATGGTGACCTCGGGTCTTTCTGTTTTACTAGCGACGTTAAAAAAATAGAGTTTTGTTCATTGCATTTTTAGCTCATCTGAGCTTATGCTCGGTGAACTTTTCTGATCAGAGTTCGTCCGTCTGTCTGTCCCTCTGTCCGATGTTAACATTTTCTCTAGAAATCTTCTCATGAACCACTTATTGCAGAGGTCTGCCATGTAACAGATATTATTCTAGGGTTGGTCTCTTCTAGATATGTTCATGGTATAGGGATTTGTTCATGTTAAAACATCGCTGCATGGGGAGGTAAGTTCTGCCGATTTTTAAAAAATTTTTTTCTTAAGAAGCGCTTATCACAGAAGTCTGCCATCTGGCAAATATTGTCCTAGGGTTGGTCTCTTCTAGATATGTTCATGGTATTGCCATCGCAGCTAGGGGAAATAACTTCAGCTGATGTTCATATTTTTTCTTAAAAAAATCACAAGAACCGCTTATTGCATAGGTTTGCTATTTGGTAAATATTGTCCTTGGTTTAGTATCTTTTAGATTTATTCAGCATCTCGTCATGGGAACATAGGGTGATAATTTCTATCGACTTTCATTTGGACATCTTTATCTCCATGTCCACTCAGTGGAAAGGTCTGCCATTTGGCAGATATTGTCTCTGTAAGTCTCATTCAGATTTGTTTAGGCCTTTAGGGCATCTCTATTTAGGCAGTTATAGGTGATTTTCAACAAGGTTTATCCACAAACCTGTTTTTCCTTGTTTCAGTATCGTATTGGGTATTTTCAGGTCTCTTTGGCCTCTTGTTTTTAATGTCAGGCAGTCTTTTTGTCGTCTTGTTGTTCTAATATCAAAATGTCTTCCTTGGCCTCTTGTTTTGTCTTTTTCTCTTGTTTCAGGTGAGCGTCTTGAGGCCTCTTTGACCTCTTGTTTAGGCTTCCGTGTTCACTCTAATGTTATTAAGTGATATGAAGAAGTATGGCCATATAATTTTGGTGAAAACTGTAGAATTTAGTTGTACACCTATAAGCATAACTGATGATATACAGTATTGTATCCATGTAGTCATGGTACTTAAAATCATTTAAATACATACAGACACAGGCAAATTCATACAAATACATATAAGTACATACAAATATATACAAAATCACATACAAATGCAGACAAATGTACGTGAATGCATACACTAAACCCTGTACCACATTTACAAATGTACTAAAGCAATACAAATTTGTTACTGATGAGTGCCCGGGGTGCACCTGAGGGTTATGGGCTCTTGTCTCATCTGTGCCATGAGATATTTTTCTTCATGTATTTCTGTATTAATCTTCAACCACTATAATTATTTCTCCCTGGCTTTATTGATACTTTTAAAATACAACAGTTTTAAGTCGATAAGCTCTCGTAATTTTTATATAATACACTTAATACCGCCTCGTCGCCGCGGCAACACAGCTAGATATATGTGTTATTCCCTCTTTACATAATTAAATGTAATTACATTGTTTAATAAGGTGTTTAAATATTATTAACCTTGCTATATAACACAGTTAACATCGATATAAACTATGAATAAAGTCTAATTACCCGTCTCTGTTAAGTAATCGTTACTCTACCCAATAAATCTATTTTCTACAACGTACATACGCACGCATCTGTATAACTTACGTTGGATAATTCTTGTTTCTTAGATTGCTTAGTGGTTTCTATTAGGTCACTTAGTGGTTTCTATTAGGTCATTTAGTGGTTTTTATTAGGTCTCTTAGTGGTTTCTATTAGGTCACTCAGGCAAAATAATATTTATGTTCAAGTTCATTTGGTATAGTAATTAATTGTATATCAAATGAGGATAAGGAGAGAAACGGATTTGGAACGGATGTGGAACTTAAATTCAATGGAAAAGAGAGCGAAAAGATTTACAATCACTCGGTGATGTGGTAATGCAATGTTTATGTTAATTTATTTAAATTACTGACTAATATATGCGAATAAGAAATGAGATAGATATGATTAATGTAGGAGCTTAAGGAAATTGATGACGTAATACACGAGGATTTTGCCACTTTCAGATACATTACCACACGGTGACTGGTCTGAAGCAGGTTTCACTAGGCACCCTAGAGGTAATTATCATTAGTTACATCTAGCCTGGCACTTGTTCCTCCTTATTTAGTGATAGATGATGTGTGACTGTGTATCAGTTGTAAAATTATCGCTTTGTTAAACATTAGTTAGAAATAGGCGGATGACCAATATCATCCTGTCCACCATTCCCAGCTTGTTATCATGCTAGCCCATGTCATTAAAAGAACAAGCGGATTAGCTTCAGTTATAATGGGTGAGGAAAAACATTATAGCGACCGACATATCACTGAGTTTTGGTAGACAGTCGACCTTCGTCCATTCACACCACGGGTTTCGAATGTCTACAGACAGCCTACATACGTCGCACAGTCCGCTGAGTGTGTGATAGTTGAAGATTGTGTAGTGAGATACCGGAGGGGTAAGCGACATAGAGACCATCTACAGAGCATATGAAGCGCAGACACATCAGAGCGACGAAACCCTGAGCATCTGAAGCGCAGGCGCAGCAGAGCGATGAAACCCTGAGCATCTGAAGCGCAGGCGCAGCAGAGCGATGAAACCCTGAGCATCTGAAGCACAGACACATCAGAGCGACGAAACCCTGAGCATCTGAAGCACAGACACATCAGAGCGACGAAACCCTGAGCATCTGAAGCACAGCCACATCAGAGCGATGAACCCCTGACAGTACCACACTGCAAGGAATACCCAGACCCCCATAGCAGGCAGGGTTCAACGCAGATTTTGCCTAAAAATGCCACACATTCACTGGTTAGAACGTAAATCGGATTCAGGGTTTTATGGCTTCTAATCCAAGAATCTAACCAGAACGGGAATGTTGTCTAACACGAAAATTTGCTCTAAGTACCCCGAGTCGGTGTATGAATTTCCATCTTGAATATAACTATGAATTATTATCTAACAACTAAAATTAGACCCTGTGAAGAATGAGTAATGCATTTGCCATAAAGCAATAATACTAATGACATTATCATACAGTCGCATTTGTAGGGATGGCGCTTTATTGCCAAGGTCTCTAAGGTGCCCAAGGGTATACAATAATTTTATTGTTGCCTAATATAGTATGTTGTGATTGTGTATAGATCCAAATGATGTACACGGTGACAGTGTGAGGTATATCATGGCTCGATTATATTCGTAAACAAATACAGAGAATATAGCTAATCTGCAATAGGTCATCAGTCTATGTATGTCTGATTAAAGAGATGTAACTAATTGAGATTTGAATATGGGCAGTGATGCACAATGTTCTAATTTGTGGGGGAAGCATCCCAGAGAGTGGGAGCAGCTTAAAATTACAATCGTTTTCAACATTCTAAACTTCAAGATAGCTCAACTGCCAGACAGGTAAACGTCACAATAAACAATCACTATAACTGATTAACGCTCCTTTTTACGCAAAGATCGAGTGATTCTGGAATGTCCATGTGAAAGATTGATTCTCGTCGGCAATTTTATTCGTCTGCAAGCGACCTTGTTTGCACGAGTTGATTTTTTGAGTGTTTTTTTTTCTGAACGGGGCATTAACCAAGTGACGCGAAAGTGCAAGAACACTAGTAATAGTCGATTGTCGTCGAGAGAGCTCACCTGAGTTATTGCTTGGGCTCAGTCGAATAATCTCGATTTTTTTTTGGAGTGAAATAAAGATATGTTTTAAAAAAATTCTCACTGGGCAACATTACGTCAATAACCACTGCATTTAAACCAAGTAGATGTATGGTTTTTTCTTACAGAACCACAATTGATACCACCATTAACATTATTCATAGTAGTCAGCAGAATTTATCCTGTTGTCTGTGTATATGTAAACCCAGCCACACTCTTCTATGACATACATACCAGAGCAGTAAGTTGTCCTATGAGAATGACCTTTAGGTTCGTGATAACAGGTACTGCAATTGTCGTATCCAAGACATATGAAAGTGTATTAAAATATTCTTAATTTTCTATCAATGGTAATTCTATAATTTTATACTGTTATCAACCTTGATCACATTTCATCCAAGTAATGTAAATCTAATTCTTTTAATTTCCTGTAAATTTTGAAATAACATATGGCCTGACTTGTAGAAGCTGGGCTTGAGCATGCTGTACAGAGAATGCAGACTATATGTGGAAACAGAAACAAATTTAGGTCAGCCATGTGAAGGGCCAATTTTGGCTGGCACACCAATTGAACTGAAGTGAAGTTAGTGTACATTCGTACACGTACACGTGTGCATCACTGTACTAACTCATCTTCTTCGGGTGTCATGTGAGAGAGCGCTGATGACCATGATTTTTGTAAAAGTCATTCTTTGTAATTCACTTGATCGTTTTTTGTTAAACCTTTCCCGTTGTAACCAGATTTTCTATGGCATCTCTACTCCAGACATGCTCCAAGAATGACAATTTGATATGACTTTAGCAAACATGGTGCTTTTTACATTTGCCTGCATGTTCAGCACATGTTCATTAGATTTTTTCTATATTCACGATATCTTCATCATCTTACAGAGGAACCATATTTTCACTTCCTCAAGTCTTTTGCACGTAGTGTTTAATATTGACCAAATTTTGCATCTGTTACGTACTACCGACCAATTGTAACAATGAAGGATTCAAATTTTTGGCAGTGTGGGAATTGGTTAAAACTGTTCCATTTTATTGATTGATACCTCCGCTCTGGCAATGCGTCTTTTATTCCCAACATTTGAGGAAATCATATGTTATTAGGTTTCCGAGATAGTTGAATCTATCTAGTATTTGAGGGTTCAATATTAACTAATATCACACATGCTGGAGGATCGGCCATATTATATGTTCTCTTTGTATTCAACATTAGACCCATTCTTTTATTTCATAAAAATCACTATGAGGAGACTTTGGCGTCCTGCTTCTGTTTCTCTGATACTTAAAGATGAGATCAGATTCACGTACCATCAGTCTCACGAGCCACGTCACAAAATTGATGCTGGAGATCTTCAAGAATAACTTATGAAGAAATGTATTTGTGCAAGGAATAACACAATAACACCTGTTTGAACCAGTCATTACCAAAAACGCGCACACATCACGTAAGCTATATCATTATTCCTAAATTCATACATCTTCCGGGTGATGCTTTCATTCCGACAAGGTACAGTTGAGGTGAAAGTCTAACGACTCGGATATTTGATGAAACTAATTTTCCCGCTACGGAAATCTCACGCAACATTGCCAATATGCCAGACGGGTAATGAGTGTATGTTATCTTCAGCATAGGAACCAGCAACCCCGCACTAAAATCGAATGTTGATGATCAAATGACAATACAGAGTGACACAGCTCATTGCCTCGTAGGTCATCATATTTATTTCTGCCAGTAATTTTCAACGTTATTTTTACTTTTACCCAGGGAAATGTCGCATAATAATTTATGTTAATGACATAGATTTATTAGGTCGCGAACTGGTTTTTTTTGCGTAGTTCGTCTGGTTATTATTTTATCGATTGATGTTATAATTAGCCTGATTTAACCCACGGAGACCTGGCCTGGAAGCTGCATCATTAAGCTTTCGCATCGTCTGGTGGCATAATTCAGTACTTTATACCTACAGAGGCTTCCCGCGGGGTAATTATCTAAATCATCGATACTCCCATATATACTGCATCAAGCAGCAACAATTATAAACTCAGTTTGCTGTAAAATCGACGTAACTTTCGTGTTTTCTATCGATCGCCGATGTTCTAATCTAACTCATTAATGACAACATAGTCGAATGGAGCGAACATGATCATCTCAATATACCCTTTCAAATAATTAACGCATATATTTTCATGGCATATTTTTGATATAACAGCTGTTTCTGGTCGCAAAATAGAAACCAAAAAGTCATAAACAATTACATAAGTATACAACAACCTTTGTCTATAAGAATTCGTAATAAAGCTGATAAAAGGAATGTGATTTTTATGAGTAATTGTAACAAGGGGAGGTTTTATGAGACTTACTTCCCACTGGAAGGTCATTGGAGGTTTAAGGGGCTGATGATGTGATGGTTCATCTCCCCAATTTACATGCTTGGTTTTAGGAACAGTATGAGTGATGTGTTGCTATTACTGAATAAAATGAGATGGTACATTTTACTCATGAGAGGTTCGTGCACAATATGATAATATACGGGAAGGCCGTGCAGTTCACTCAGGACTTAGGTGATAAGATTGAATTTTGGTGTGAAGAGGCGGGCTGCAGAGTTCTAAAGTTTCCGTAGTCGATACCATTCATTTTTTCCAATTACGGAAGTGGAAGCGCTGCCTTTCATGCGAGAGGTTGCAAAGTCGAGTCAGCATAAACCGAGGATTTTTCCCGCGTTTTCCACAATAGGAAATTAGCAAGAATATATTTTCGTGCTTAAATATTGAGAAAGATTTCTCGTGGAATTGGTTATTATAAAAATATATTACGGATCTAACAGGGCAATATGGTACGTGTATTAGGAATCTAACAAGGCAATATTGTACCTGCGACTGACATCGGATTATACGGTAGCGTCAAAACCTCGCCTTTTCCCTTCTCATTGTCTGGAAGCTTATAAAGAATGGCATTGTAGAGTTTCAGCAGATGAATTGGGGGTGTACTTGATGACAAAAATAGATATTTTGAAGGTCAGATATCCAGATTGAATAATAGAATTGGTCTTGATAAGTGATATCATTGTCATGTATCACACCGGGATTTGTGCTGAAATTGATAGTTGGAATATTATGTTTAATTTTACTTCAATTTTGGGAATGTATTTGTCGGTCAGTTGCTCAACATAATCCTGAATTTTAATGGCAACCAGAGGAGTTTTAAGAGAACCGGCATGGTCTGTTGGCGATGAGATGTGTGTGCAATTACACGGGTGGCGGAGTTTTGGAGTTTCTGAAAATTTCATAGACAAGGGAACTGGCTTACGCAAAAATTAAGATGACATGACCAGTAGTTGTTTTATCGTCATTAATATGCAGTTTGTTGGTTGTCATCCAATTGGCATAAGTCGAATTTTGTAAACTGAGAGGATTTTAAAAGTCGACAGGAAGCCATATTTGTGTGTCATCAGAATAGAAATGGAGAGTATTGTGTTTAGCAATGACATCAGCGAGCGGAATGGTATAGGCGTGTATAGTATAGGACCAAGCACAGAACCTTGAGGCACGCCATATTGCAGGAACCGAGAGGATGAAATACTTGATCCCACAGATACGACAAACTAGTGATCAGACGAGTATGAGCTGATCCAGTCAAGAGCAAGTCCAGGGACATCAAAGTTGGTAGAAAGCCGTCATAGAAGAATTCCATGATCAATAAATATTGAGCTATGTATGTCTCAATAGGCTGATGTTGACCTCGTGTATAAAGTTTTATCGAATACGTTAGAATGGTGCACCTTTATCCAAATACTCCACTTGTTTTGGACGATAGCAGATTTATCACGCATGTAGCGCGATCCGTACAATCCACGACCTGTATTGATTAGGTACAGGGAGACGATAATTTAGGGAAGAACATTGGAGTTACTCAGCGACTACTTTATATAGGTACTTGATCAACATCCTGGGTCCTCAATGACAAATATAGCCTGTGCCTCCCACGACCATTAGTTGTAGAGTCTGCTCTTATATGTGTACCCATGGCATAGTTTAATCCATCCTCTGTGCCGTTATTGGCCCTTTACAGAGCTGGTCAATACCCTGTGGTTATTATGAATGTCGTCTGATTAGTTAGCCTCGTTTATTGTGGCATGAAAATCGGTATAGGAGCAATCCATCAAGTCCGGCAGACAGATAACCTTCATCCAATCATGTCGCTGCTTTTTACAGACAATAAAATAATATCAATAATAATAATAATAATAATTTTATAGGGTTTTATTGCTTTACACCAACACAGTGAACACACACGGATAGTGTTAAGAATTAAGGATTGAATAAAATCCCAAAATAAAATATGCGTGGTGAGTAGTTCACAGACCTTAGTGCCATCGCCATTATAAAGATGTACGCTAGCATCACCAACAAGTACCATAGTTTAGCATGTTGATTTTTAGCTCACTTGAGCTTCTGCTTGGTGAGCTTTTCTGATCTGAGTTCGTCCATCGTCCGTCCGTCTATTTGATATTAACATTTTCTTAAAAAAAATCTTCTCAAGAACCGCTCTTTGCAGAGGTCTGCCATTTGGCAGATATTGTCCTAGGGATGGTCTCTAGATTTGTTCATGGTATCGTCATCGCAGCTAGGGGAAGTAACTTATGCCGATATTCGTATTCATTTCACGTTAGCATCACTAACAAGTACGTTACTTTTGCAAGTTGATGATAGAAGCGCTAAAAAAGTTTCACGTTAGCATCACCAACAAGAACGATGGTTTTGCATGTTGATGATCGAGGCGCTAAAAAAGTTTCATAAGTTGTCGAGAAATCAATTTGCGAATTTCTATTAATGTATCGTTGAATAAATTTGAAGGTAATTTGACCGATTCATTGCTGCTGATGTCATGTACTGGTGTCGGCGGATTTTGGGTAAGAGTCTGCCCACTGTTCAGTTTTTGATTGTTAGTCAACTTGTGTACAGTGGGATGATGAGATATCCGAGAGATAGCGCCATGAGAGACCCGGTCGTCCTACATGCACACCCACTTGCATCAGATGAGGAGGTTTCTTGCAGAATGTACTATGCGAAATTTTTTTTAATGTCATAAAGGTGAAAAAACGTATTTTTACCAACTGTCATGGATTTGGTCGATGATCTTTTGTTTGCGTCTTTGACGTTTTTGTATACATTTTCCCAATTTCTCATGTCTATGTCAGCCATTTTGAACTATGAAGTGACCCTGGGATTTCATTGTTTAGTGTACTCGATACAGTGATCACACAACCTTACTTAGTATATTTTGCCAAATATCAAGTGTATGGGAGACAACCACGAATTTAACAAAATGCGATACATTTTTTGTACATTCTGCGGGGAACCGCCTTAGATGGAAGTACCAATTCCGCAAGATCTACCAAAACTCACATAGACAGGGATTAAGGCCGTTATTTCCCAAAAAATGCAACAAGTACTTTTGAGGGTATTGAAACAGGATCCATTTCAGTTCAGATGCGACGATGTAACAACTATGTTACCTGCGTCACCTTGTCTGTACTTAGTTCCAAGATTAGTCGAAAGATTATTTTCGTTACGTTCGATTTTTTAGACTGGCGAGACATTGGCTGTAACAACAACAGAGCCCCATTTGTCATTGTCTGGTGATGACTGTAGTGACAACACTGATGAACATTCATTGAGTGACGATACCTCTAAGGATGATAATGCCACAAGAAATCACCTGCGTCCTCGTAACGAGTCCCCGAACAGCCGCAAGGTGCGCTCATAAAATGATGTCTGCTGTCGTATGGGGATTATTTCTTGACTGAAGAAGTAAAAGTATCATTGATTATCGTCTGTATTTGCAAACTTACAGAAATGCTATTTTTATTGGGATATTCAAGAAAACAAAGTGTGTCAGGGTAATAGCATATTCGTAAATTTGACAAATCTAGGGAAAGCGACATCTGACTCATTGTTATATTGATAAGATGCACTATACAAATAATTGACATTTTTATAGTCATTAAATGCTATAACCATGTACTATTATACAATGAACGCAGTAGCGTGCCATCAAGTGTGTATTGTGTGCAATTAAACGGGTATTGTGTTCAATAAGGTCGATATCACTGGCAATAAGGTGGGTATTGTGTGCAATACAGTGGGTATTAAGTGCCAATGTAGCTGTTCAGTGCAGACACAATACATCTGACACCGGCATATCTCCTGTGAAAGGTGATCAAGCATCTACTTGTTTGAAAGACAGGTCTTCTCCAATAATGGGGAAACACGCGTTAAATATCACCGCTGAAAATTCTTAACACTAGACTAACTGCTTCCCTATAAGTTTTCGGTGTAAACTATCGAGTCTGGGCAGTCTGTTTACTTTTGTCCATCGCCGACTGGTTCTAATTGCCAACAGACAGCATTGTCGTGTATTTCGCTACATCCGTGCTGGTTATACCCAGGTAGATGGCGAAACAGCAGAAATCTTTTGCCACTAGAGACGATAGTATCGGCCTTGGAAACGCGTCCATGTCAAATTGAAGAAACCCCCACATTACTATTGATACCCAGGCGCTCTCCTGCTGAAAAAAGCCAAAGTCCATAAATTATACCAGCTAGACTGGTGACTCAAGCCAGGGTTGTCTGAAATCCCATTCCAACGATACGGCCACTTTACATAATGTAAATTTTCAACCCATTCTTGCTCTGTCACTTCATTTCCAGGATTCGATGCATGACTGATAAGAGGAATGTGACGAGAACGTCTGAATATTATGATCATTTTGTTGAATTGTCAGTGTTTTATGTTCATGCATTTTGTAGATCTCTACCTAACATTGCGTAAATATGTCTGAAGATTATGTTTTATAAGTTTTATGTTAATGCATTTTGTAGATCTGTACCTAACATTGCGTAAATATGTCTGAAGAATATGAATGCATTTAAGATGGTCCTATATAACTTCGGATTACTAAAATGAATTTTTGATTCATTTAATTGGATAATTATATACACATACAACGCAAACTGTATTTATGGATCTTATAACATGGTTTTCACTTTTTTTGTGTGTATCCACGTATATAGCCTAAACTTAGAAACTTGGAACAGTGTATTAATTCCTAATTAGTATTTTTTTGGACACTGGGTTAACTTACAACTGACTGAGCTAACCAACTGACTGAGTGAGCTGACAGCTGACTGAGCTAACCAACTGACTCGGTGAGCTGACAGCTGATTGAGTCTATTGTGACTGAGTGAGCTGACAGCTGATTTAGCTGATCAACTGACTGAGTGAGCTGACAGCCGACAATTTAGGCTGATACTAACTAAGTGATGCATCTCAATGAAGATACTGAGTGAACTTTTTCTGTTGTAGGAGCGTAAAAAGGAAGTGAAGGAGCAACAGAGGGAACGACGGAAAACAAAAATGCCAAAACACATAAAAAAACACAAGGAAAAGTTAGGATCAAAGCATAAAAAACATTGACGCCTCCTTGTACAGACATGAAATAAAATATCAACAATCGAACTGTGTTTACAACCTTTTTTGATGCAGCGATGACCAACTACTAGAATATATATTATTCTGACAACAGTTGACCCTGCCAACAGTTGACCATGTCCTTTACCCCATTAGCCGCACTTAATAACAATTATAACAATCCTCTAGTTACCAACCTAGTAATAGGAAAACGTGGCAACACGTAAAAATCCTTGTTCGATTATTTTTTATGCCAACAGAGAGTATAGACTAGATTAAAAGAAAGTTGTAATGATGTGGTTTTTTACCATGCCTTATTTTTGTGTTAAATTGAACAGTATTCCTTTGAATTAAAGATATTGATCATATAAATCCTCTGGGTACACCGAGACAGCGAGTGCTTATCTGATTTAACGAAAATTCACCGATGTTTCTTATGTCTCGGTTTTGTGTTAAATTGAACAGTATTCGTTTAAAGTGTTGATATCGATCGGGTTGATCATGTAAATGTGAGAAAAAACCAAGGGTACGTCTAGACAACAAAGACTCATCTGTTATATTGCGTGTTTTCCCATTGCGTTTTTATCGTGAAATGGTCTACTCAACATATACAGTGTGAATAAAAGACATTTGTGTTCCGCGGGAAAGAATAGACGTGAACATTAAAATATCACTCGGCTGAGTTGGGATACAATTCGAGAATGAGTTATGACATCTGCAGTTCTCTTGTTTTGTCTGCGTGGAAAGAATACATTCTTTATATATATATATATATGTATAATATTGAGGCTTCGGTTTGCTCAAACAGCGAAATGTAATATCCCTCAGACTCATTAAGCGTACACCTTGACTGTACGACGTAAGTAATACATTATTTCATTTTCAGGTAAAAGCTTTAGCCATTTGTATAGTCAATCGATTTCTCAGAAGAAAAAAGGCCGAACATAGACTGGCGTTAATGTTTCTATCGATCATTTGTTTGTTCTCTGATGCGTGAACGGATTTCCTGGATGCGTGGCTGGTCATTTTTTCTTAGTGATCTTGCGTTTTCCATATCGTTTGCCAGTTATCACATTTTGCTTTTTCTCGCTTTTGTCATTGTACTGTTTTTGTACAGAATAATAATAGGAGGGCACCGCAGTCGCTCATAAATAACGGCCGAGAAATAGTTTCTTCGGTAGTGCCCCGAACCGACCACCTTTAACTGATCGATTTGTTCTATCAACTGAGCTCCAAAAGTAGACTTCGTCCCGGTTATTTAGATATTTTACACCCTCAGAACGCACTTGAATTTGGAGTCTTAATGAGGCCAGCGATATACAAGGATATCTCACCAGCAATAGAACTTACGGAGAAAAATGCAACGGCCAACTTCTGAAATATTGATTCAACGTTAATAGAAGTTAGTCTCGGTGGTTCGTGAAGCAATCTTTATTGGTTTCCGTGTTCTTAAACGTTAAAAACATACCTGTGGTGACAGGCACCTCAGTGCTCTCTTCGAGTGAGGATTCTGTGACTAAATCGGACACTTCCGCAATACCTCAAGCACTCTGAGTGAGTGAGAGAAAGCCGATGTCGGTACCGGTTCCTTTTCAGTCGACGAAATGTGAACATATCCTCGGTATATTTCGACTAAAAAGAGTAAAGTCAAGGGTGTCCGTGTCAGCATTTCATAAGTATTGTGTTTGAGACAATATCTGATAACGTTGACTGGATCTGCACCAACCGGCGTCGCAATTAGCGCCCCCTCTAATTTGATACAGTGATTTACTAAGAAATACGTAAACATCCAACGGCGCACCTATATACAGTCAAAGTATACAAGTCAAAGTACTAGTCAAAAGACACGTCTGCCCGGTATGAGCCCGGGGTCATATTGTACATAACTGTCGCCTTTGTTGTCATATACATCTTGTTATCTTGTTGAGAGCCTTTTGACATTTAATACAGTTCTAAGTTGACATAATGGTGTCATTTTCACACCTGGTCATTATTTTGTCAATACTTAAAATAATAATGAGGACTTTGCATTGCTAAACATGATCTGACCGTGTAGCGGTAATAAGGGACGCGCTATTGGCATACATGCACCAGCACTACCATGACCGTGACGCAATTACGTTGCATAAACATCGCTCAACATAGGACGACACCAAACTTGCCTAACACATACACACTACGTAAGAAACGACGACCGAACAGTGCGCAAGTTGAACGCTGGATTCCGATGCTGGAACTCGCAGGTCCCACCGCGACTTGGTCGAGCAAGGCTACATTAACAGTAGGCAACACTACTATTTACCAACCACGAATGCTATGTGTACCACGGCCATGACCGCACACGGTTAACCGCCGTCCGCGGAATAAGTACGCTTAATTTTGTCGCCAGCTGTTACATCTTTCATAAATGACAACCTTAATCTAAAAATTGTGCAGCAGGACAATACTCGCCCACGTTCGGATCTCATTCCGCAAGAGGGCCCGCAACAACAACCCCATGTCATGTCACGACCTCCATTCCTAATCCCCGCCGTTGAACACACACGGGACGATCTGGAGCGTCGCGTATACAACCTCTCTCGACAAAATGTTTGAAAAAAGAAGCCTCTTCATGAGAATGGAACAATAACCAGGATGCATTCAACAGTGGCTGTAATCGATGACACGCACGATGCTGAAATTAACTGCAAAGAAATTACTTGTATAATATAAATAGAGCTCGAGCGGAAATTTCTTTTTTAGCTAGTTTATACAGGGGATTCCTGTGGATCGAGAGGCAGGGCCGACAGACACCCCGATTTTCGTAATGCAAGATGGCGATAAGACTGCGTAATATTAACGTAAAGGCTTGGGATAGAAATCGTATTTCGAAACTCCGGTAAAGGGAAAAAGCAAATTCACTAAATCACATATAAAAAATTTAGACGCAGAAAAAATATTAATTTACCTTTCTAGATATTCTGGTTTGAAAGATATGTCGATGCAAACATCGTGCCAAAGTATGTCCATGCTCGCGCGATTTTAAATGAAGGCTTGAAATGAACAAGTTTGTACGATTGATGTCTTTGATAAGAAATATAGAAATTTTTTAATCATTATTACTGAAGCTCTCAAACGTGATGTCCGAATCATTAGCACGCTTTGCTTCGCCCTCTAAAACCGACTGTGCCTGGAACTGTACGTGGCGCAGTCTTTCCGAGCTGACAGATTTACGACCGAGCGTTACGGTAAGTGATGCTATAGGATAATTAATGCACTGTTGCGAGGATTAGCGGAAATGACGCATCGGTCTGAGACGATCATCCAATCAGCTACGGCAGTGACCTTTCATTGCGTAAACGATGTGTCCACCGATTACAATCTAAGAGTAAATCCGACCAGCGAACTCCGCTATCGACGCGTATGTATTGGTTGTCAGCAAGTGGCCAATAGGTCCTATGTAAGCAGACGAATCGATCGGCGTATTTCAACGTCGATACGTCACGGAGTGTGACATTCGTCGAAGTTTCAGCGACTAGACACGCACCTGTGACGCACGCACATCCTGTTAACTTGATACAGCGGTGAGTTTTTCTTATTTGATTTACTGACTGACGAATATATAACCATCGACACATTTA
Source organism: Epimenia babai (assembly GCA_011762755.2). Classification (NCBI taxonomy): domain Eukaryota; kingdom Metazoa; phylum Mollusca; class Solenogastres; order Cavibelonia; family Epimeniidae; genus Epimenia; species Epimenia babai. The sequence goes on along the minus strand of WURV02226934.1, from coordinate 6,880 downwards.
TGCACATGGCAAACGGTCTATAGCGCACGAACATGGAATCATATTTACTGTAGCCCATAAACGGACGGAAAAATTCACAGGTTTGTCTGAATATGTCGATAACGCTATAACTCATGAACGTCTGCGAACTGCTTCCTATGGTATATGCTGTTTTTATGTCTTGGATAGAATTCTACATCCTGTTTCTTTATATGTCTGGGATGGATTTTATATCCCCTTTGGTCTACTTTCAACAATCCGGTTTTTGCGATGACCTAAAATGAAATGTATTTAAACAAAGTGTATTTATGAGCTCAGCTTACAAACACACTTTACTTGAGTAAGCACTATGAATAACCTATGCCTGTAAGATGATAGTTAGTCTACCTATGCGCCGACATTAACATCGATCATATGCAGTATAATAAAAAATAAATTCCAGTACAGTACAGTTTAATATTATGTAAGGCAATTTTTTATGATGCAGTATAAAAATTACCTTAATAAATATTTACCAAAATATATTATTTGGCGAGTAGAGATAATAGATTCGTAAAAAGTAACTTTCTAAAAGATGGACAAAAATGTGAGAACCCCAAGTAGTTCGTCATCAGGACGTAGAGAGTACGGAGTAGAGATTCGATTTGTTGACATCTGAAACAGATTTCCATAACTTATGCATAGATATCACACCTGCCCTAACGTTATCGAAATAAAAATACTCAGTCGACAATGTCTGTTTTACAATCAGAAATAGAAATTTATTTAATAAATAAGAAATAAGCTTATATTTTGTTACATGATTTCGATTGGTTGTATTTTTTGGCGCTATCAGCTAGAAAACAACGCATGCGTATCACTAAACATGCAAAATACGCAAATTCGATCATTTAATAAAATAAAAAACCTAATATATCAATTCTAAAATTGATTATACGACCGTCATCTCCTATGACTGAAAAATATAATGTGTACAAATATATTCGGTGCCAGGAGTGCATTAGTCGTAACGTGGCTTTTCTCGCGTCAACCTCGAATTCGTCTCGTCCCTTCCACTACTCAGATTTACATGTTTGTAATGGAGTGGGTCATTGATACATTTCATTAGGGCATAAGGAGGCCATATTATAGGTTCAACGAACATTTGATAACAGTGAACCGCACTGAAACCCCGTCTATTTGATTATTTACATTTATATTATATGCCAATAGCATTGACTTTTGAGTTTTTATAATAATAGTAGCCCTATACAATACTTTTTCCTTATATTTAGATGCGGATTGGGGAAAATTGCCAAGCGTTCAAGGATTGAATCCGACTCAAATCTAGTTTGCCATGCCTGACACATTTTAGGCTTTTCGGCTAACGAAACAGCATAACTAAAAAAGAACGCGATCTTTTCGATATAATGCACCTGACGGATATTTCGTCAGCACAACATTAACTATGATATGGCATTGCAACAGATGAAGTACACTTGTGCTAATCATAATATTAGTGAGTCAATAAAGTGTTACCGTCACTTTTCGTATTATACGATATGACTAATGCGGCAACCCACACCTCTATGTTATTCGCGTAAAAATAGATATAACTTAAGGCGTATGATTTTTACGGGACAAGATTTTAATGTGGAAGTCAATTTTTGCTGCGACTGTTACTTTCGAGTGTAAATAATACCGTTTCCACACAAGGCAGCCAAAAACAGTTAATCTCGTTGTCCCAAGATCAAAGCGAGTACACGTCGGCGATCGTACTTTTACCTTGAACTCCGCTCTACTCTTTAATGCTCCCCCTCTTGATATCAAAACATCTCCCACTCTCAACATCTTCAAGTCCAAACTCAAAACTCTCTTCTTCACTCATGCTTACATATAGACTTACTGCATAGTTCATTAGTTTTTCTTAGTTCACATAGTGCTACATATATACATGTAATATTCATAATTCAAAGTAGTCATCAGCGTAAGTGTGTGTATATTGTACAAGTTTATTCAAGTGTAAAACCACCACTAGGCATTGCGTTCTCCCCAAATTGCACATAGCTTCATTAATTTACGTTTTTAGCTAGAAACATTGTAAAGTGTCGTCGAAATCATCTTGTCATTATTGACCAAGGGATAATACGGCACTTTAAATAAAGTTTTATTATTATTATTATTATTATTATTATTTCGTAAAGCCCGGAATCGATATTATGAAGTATGTTTAGTACAGTATAGAAAACAATAAATACAGAATTGCACTACTCTCCAATCAGCGACGGGAGGGATTTAATGGACCCATAAACGTTGGATCAGATGGGCTATAACAACATCATAAGTTATGTCTTTGCATGCGCGATTATCGATAGAATAATCATGGTCCTAAGGACTTATTAACGGATTTACGTTAACGCGATTTGCTCACTGACAACAATACACCGTGATTCCATTAGACGTTGCCCCTCTTGGCCATTATGGAGAAGTACTTTTATGCATCATCGATTTTGTATAGACAATTCCGAAAACGAATGATTCTCGTCGAAACACCGAACCGTTAACTCATTGACAATGTACTAAATGGAAGTCCAGACTACGATTATGTAGTACTTCACGACAAACCCCATTAAAGGCTTTTACCCGCCCGTTGCCCGAGCTATAATGATCTCTATGCATTCATATCATGCCAGCATCCTGTCGATTTGGCTTATATTTCACTGGATAGACATCCATACGTATATATAAATTCATATATATATACATAATATATACTTTATATTATTTGTGTTCAAACCAAGAAATTCCGTAAATCATAATGTTATATAGCGGTTTTTATATTAAACTAGGCCCACAACAAAAATTTTCGACCTGCGCATTACAATTATCTTGTACGTATATAGTTTATTACGGAGTGTTAATTTAATCATTTATAATGTTGCGCATGTTTGACCATGTAGCGATGTAATGAGTAAAATTAGTCAGCGTGACATATATTTATGTTTCACAGAATAGCGCGTGAATATGCGTGAGCAGGTATAACGAAAACCTTCCACAATCTTCCGAAACGATGTCGAACGAAGACGCCCGGACCACCGTTGCGCAAATTACCCCGATGAAATACTCGGCCTCCACTGGCAACTCATCGGGTAACACCTCGACGTGGGACAGTGCTGGCTTTGTTAATCCACTCACGGGCAATATCCATCTTCAAGTTATCTTCACCGCGTCTTACATAATCGTCTTCGCCGCTTGTTTCTTTGGTTAGTTACTTATACATAATTACCATATAGTCTCGTATATACTATATCAGGTTTCGCGAGATAGAAACAGGTGAACGTTCAGACAAGGCAGTCCTTGCGCCTTGTGTAAATTCTTGCGCCATCTTCTAGCTCATTATGCATGGTGTATGATTTATATATTATATCTTGCGAACTCCCACCTGATTCAATTCGATTCAAAGCTCTCTTATTGTCTTATTTATCTTAATTACAGTGGCAAAATGTGACGTCAGGTTCAAATTACTGAATGCTCTAGTATCAGACAATTAAATATCTGTAAATATTACTATTTTTTATTTTCGTCAATTCAGAGTGGCATTAGGCCAACACCGAATATGTTTTCATCGCATGTATACTCTGATTGTATTGCATACACGCCGATTGTATTGCGTGAAGACTGATTGTATTGCCTCCCTTGTCACTAGACTAATTGCACCGTCATCTCATGTCTTCTGGTGCCTTTAAGTCGCGTACGCCTCCCAGTGAGGTCAAGTTAAGTCACTGTCTATTTGCGTCGGTTCTTGCTTCGCGCGTAATGCGATGCGGGAGGAATATCTCCAGTAGGCGGCGTTGTTTTTACGACGAGCTCGGAAGTTTTTTCCGCAGTTTGACAGTAACGTTACGTAACTGACAATCGAGATCTAAATGAGGATCTTTAAGAAAATATTTCCATTTCTTTTTAACCAAAATGAATTTTTTACAAAGAATATGGCATAATAATTAAAGGATTAAGGTTGAAGTTAGGCGGTGATATGATAAGTCGGGAAAAGCCCAGTTTTCTTTTGGCCAAGATAAACGTTTTATTTTCATGCAATTTCAAATGACTCATGGAATAACATCACGTCATTCGCAATTTCTGAGACGAAATAGCCCCATTAACTACGCCTCACAAGCATTTCGTCTCTCATTGGTCAAAATTTGCAATGACGAGTAGAACATACATCAGCCTCACGATCGACCGCTTATTGTTCGCAATATTGGCGGCAAACGCCGCAAGGCGTATTTGAAGGCGGATTACACGAAATAATTTAATAATGTACAGGCACTATTACACCACGAAAAATACAGAAAACGCATAGATGTCAATTCACTTCCGGGCGCACGTGTAAAAACCCGGAAGTAAGGGCAGGTAATGTCCCTGACCCCATTCCAACCACGATGCATTCTGTAACTTCTCGTAGGCCGTTCAACCATCCGCTCCTCGTTCTTCCTCACTTTTCCCCGTCTGCACTGTCAATCTCAGTGTTCTTCTCATGAGATAAGAATGCCCTATCGCTTAGTAGCAACAGCAGCCCTTGGTGTCTAGGTCGCCTTTAGAGCGCGATCGCAGAAACACGTCATCGTTTCTCGTGGCAGTGTATTGGATCTTGATAACGCGGTTTTCCGTCGCGCGTGTCTCACCGTTATCTCATCTTATCGTCTCGTTGATTTAGTGGAGTGTGTGACGTGCATGGCTAGGACGTCTCTGACATAAATCGGTGCAATGGTTACTGAAACGGTTTGGATCTGCACATACATAGAATGAGTATGATTTTCGCGCTTGAATGTTTAACAAGATTTGTATTCTTGCAAATGGGTCGTAAATTCTGGGCGTTCATCTTGAGGAAATCGATATTGCAGTTTGGACTGGCATTAATTATCATTTATAAGGTAGCACTAAAACCTTGTCATTTTTATCCAGTGGGATGAATAGACCAGTCGAACAGTTGTCTGTCCAGACTTTGGAGGGCTTTCATAAACATAAAGTAGATTCAATTATTCTATCTTTATGTGCGTAGTTCTAGACTCTAGACACGGTATACAGGACCAATGTTGAAACACTTAAAACACCCACTAATCCAACGCGTACATTGAAATGCAACTGCCTTTATCAAATACACTCTTCAGACACAGTTATCATGCATGTTTTTCAATGATGTAATTAAAGTGGAACCACCCGAACATTTTTTACATTTTTTAATAAAGAAAGCCACTCCAGGCGCGTCGAAATATAGCGGCCCGATACATACTGGCCTTCCACGCGTGTTTTGTCAGTTTATAACTTTATACCGTCCAATTGTATGAAGCTCATGCCTGAGAACAAAGTGTATCTCCAACACACTATCCATTTCCACCTGCCCTCTGTCCTCGTCTTGCCGTGTCGTATCATGACAAACATGTCAACTTCTTTTATATACGTGGTATTTTATGGTGCGTGAAGCGACATTTTCGGATATCGACTTCAACTTATCCACCAAACAAACCTATATAGTAACATGATATGCCATACATGCATGCAGTTTTACTCCTCAAATGTTATCACTCGATAATTTATCTTCCTTTATATGGCGAGCACGTGCCGTCATAGCTCTCAGATACATAAGCACGTTTATACCAATATTCTCTCAAAGTTTGGCCTCTCTAAATCTCCCGTATCAGTCGTTTTGCATTATCATCGTACCGTCATATTTGAAATGAAATGAAATTTATTTGTTTATAGTGTACTCATTAGCAGAGCTGTCAAGCACACTTTACATGAAAAAATAGCCTAATGGTCGAAGACTATAATGTAATTACTGAAATTATAGAAAATTAACATCTAACAGTATACAGGTAATACAGATCAATGTTAGATACAACTATGTACATATTTCTTGTTATTATCATCATTATTATCATCATCATCATCATGAATGTATTGTCGCATTTCTGTGACGCATGAGCACGTGTCCACCTGACAGCTCTCTTGATTACTCTAAACGGGATGATCCCCCCTAATAGGATCGTATATCTTACTATTATTTTTATTCGCTATATAGAGTTATAGCGACGAGAACGACCGACAGCCGCTGAAATGGTCTACGATAAGTGCGAGTCTTCCGATGTCTCTAATTCCATTACACCTCGCGTCCGTCAATATTGTAATAGCATTGTACTAATGACACATAATGTTGTAAATTCTGATAAGACGGTTTGCATCGTCTCACCGATTCCGTATTTCCGCATTCGTCACGTGTATAAAATGGTACGCTCGACCAGGTAGAGAGGTGTTCGTTATTTACTTATACGGGCTTGTTCTCATGCATTATTCATTGATATCGCCCGATTGATGCGCCTCGTGGGATTAATTCAATCTTCATCGGGTAATAAACTAGAGGAATTTTAAACTGACGAGTAGGCAGCCAAGTAGAAGATCCGCTCGGTCCGCGAGAATTTGGTAAATGTTGGCCACCCTCGCCGGTACTTACAGCGTTTGCTTTAAAACAGTTCGACTCGCGGGGCGTTTTATGTGTGCGGGGATATGATTAGATACGTTTCAATCGCACGCGAGGGATGGCCTCCACGCCTAATGAAACCATAAACAACGTTAACGGACCAGCTTATATACGGAAGCTAATACCTTCATTAAGTTGGCGAGAGATCGCGGACTCGACGTAATCGCTAGGGATAGTTAAAGCAATAATTTCTTTCGTCATCTGAAATTACTTCCGTAACCTCACGTTTTAAGAATTTTTAGTAAGTTCACTCCACCCCTCCCTCCCACGTCATGCTCTCGCGTCGATTTTTGTGTGTACGGTATATTGGACAAGTTTATTCAAGTGTAAAACCACCACTAGGCATTGCAGTACTCCCCAAATTGCACATAACTTCATTAGTTTATG
>WURV02226923.1:0-10158 GCA_011762755.2 Epimenia babai | reverse complement strand
AACCACATCGTCGTCCGCAGGCGCCAGGTAGCATTTCGCATGATAGACAGGTCTGCGTATAACATAGCGGTTTGATACCGTGTGTTGCTTTTACTGTATATGCAGTCAAAGATCAAATCATATCAAACTTGATATGTTTTGGTTATTGTGTTATTGTGTTTATTCTTGAAAAATTGTTTTCTTTGTCACATGTTTTGCTCCTCTAAATCCTAATCTGACCTGCGTGATTCAAGAGTGTTTACTGTATAATGAATAAAAGTTCGCCTTGTCTTATAAACGGGTCAACGCTAAAATTGACTCTTGTCTTTCTAAAGTCAGGGGGTCATCTTATAAGTGAGTCACCTCATAAGCGAGTATATACGGTATTAACAGATCGAGACTGAAGCAATCGGTTTATGAATGTTGAACAAGTGGTGGATTGAGTGATAGCTTCTAGTAACTTATTCCGTGATTGGATTGTACACAGGAAGAAAGTATTGGCATGTGTGTTAATCCTATATAGCATCTGTATAATTTTCTGGGACTGGCCTCTTGTGAGTTGGGTGTTTTGTTCTATTTAATCTGGGAGTTTTATTGCTATCTCATTAAGGATTTTGAAGATTAAAGTTTGTCGGCCAAATTGTTATCCGTGGGCTTGAGTTATCATGTTCTGGCTTTCGCCCATGCATGTTACACTGGATGTCCTACCAGAATCATTTTTTTTTGAAGGATGTTTAGGTGAGAATGCTTTCTTGAATAGGGTAAGTTCTGTTTGGGGAGGTTTTGATTAGTAAAAACTTGTTCTGCATTTCACTCTAGTATTAGTCCAGCAATTTGGGCATAGTATATTTCATATGAATCACTCTCAAAAGGTGTTTCCCTTTCTTCTAACTGTATAGTAATAACCCATCCAGAAACCGTAAATTGTTTTACTGTAGTATTTGAGTATGAACCTATCTTACCCCATTACATGCATCTTTTGTCATTGGGTGTCCATTCCGATTCTCAGTTTTTGTTTGATCGACTTCGTCATTTTTCAACTTATCTTTGTTTACAAATCCTATAAACTTGTTAAAAAGAGGGCGGATGAATTTATGAAAAATCCAAAGTAAGACAGGTATGACTACGCAAGATATGCAAACCATTTCGATAAACTTTCTACGCAATAAAAAATCAATGAAATCCGTATTTCCTGGTTGAAAATGTCTAAATTTACCTCTAACCTCCCTTATCTTTCATAAATACAGGTCGACCTTTTATTAGATTGTTCAAAGATATTCTAAATTTGCAATAGCTAAAATATTTAAGTTAGTATATATATAATATAAATATATTTAAGCATATTAAACAACCATATCAGTTATATTATAAATTGGAGAGACATTATTCTATTTAGAGATATATGTACGACAAGTGTCTTAGCATAAACACTTGCAGTTATTATAATTATATTCGCTCGAATTACATTTTTAAGCACTGATTTAGTCACTAATCATTGTTAAGATGTATTCATTTTCTTGACATAAAACATAGTTGTCGTATTAAAAGCAACTAAAGATCGGGTAGCTCATCCGTGTGCAATAAACGAGCTGTAAAATGTAAATCGGCGTAATATCTAGACCACGTCTATTAGGGTCGAAACATCTGTGAAAATTGTATAAGAATACGTAAACCACGATTGACGTGTCGAAGATTAGATAGAAGTCACCGCAAAGTTTGTGTGTGCGGCGCTTGCTGCTTTTCTATTAACTTTGTCTGAACTTCAGAAAGGATGTGTCTGTGAATTATTGACATTGTTGGCCTACATTAGAAGTTATCAAGAATTTTTCATATAAATTCCAATGCGCCGGATATTGACTGAGATTTTATTGAGATTCAAGCGTTGATTAGAAATGCATGTAATCCAGTACGAAAATATATTGCAATGCCCAAGTGACTGTAAAGGTTTTAGTATTAGCCTATTCTTTCAATAGAATAGCAGTAATTTTCTATACATTTTATAGTAATATATGAAAGAGGTCTACTGAGTAAAGGTTACGCTACCATAAGTACCGGTACATTGTAACGTGATTGATAGACAAACAGAATTTCCCATGCCGAGTCTAAAAGGACACTCAAAACATGGAGCTAGCAGCAGTAAACCAAAGCACAAAGCGTCACGATCTCAATACACAGGATATGCACAAGTTCAGAATGTAAAGTCGGCACATGTGTATATGTTTGGTAACAATGACTTTTGTGAAGAAGACATTGATAGTGAAGATGAAGACATTGAGTTATTCTCCATGCGATCGCGACATTCCACAAACCTACAGCCGAAGAAACCTGAACCGATTATATTTGAGCGGCAGATATCGGAAGATGACACTTTACGAGCTATCGCGCTACAATACAGTTGTTCGGTGAGTTCTGCAGCGTTATTTACCATCCACTTGCAATTTGAAGAAAATGAAACTTACAATTAATATATTCAACTAAGAAGATATAAGTGCCTAAAATCACTAAGACATGCCGAGTAGACTAAAATCACTATAGATCTAAATGGTATCACCAAATGAAACTTACAAGCTTTTCAGACAAGGTAGGCTTTGACAGTGGACTTGAAGGGAGAAAAACTCGTAATACATTGTATAATAGACCAAATTCATCATAAAACTACATGGTATCACCGTATGCTTTTTGGAAAACGTAGGTTGTGATAGTGTACTTGACCATCGGGAAGACTTGAAAAACTTGGGTGCTGTGACTTTGAAGGAGCGACCCCCAAAACTGTCTCTGCTGTATCTAGGCTGGGCAATGTTCACAGTTGATGATTGTCTGGTAGTGCGCCTTAGTTTATTCGTGCATATTAGTTCACTTAGATATACCGGAGCAAGGTTGTTGAGACATTTTAAAGTGAAAATTAAAATTTTTTATTCTATTGGTAAATTTCATAGGTAACCAATGTAGCATTTTCAGTGTGGGTGTTATGTGGAGACCTTTAGGAATGTATATTACTCTGACAGCGGAAGCGTACTCCGCTAAATCTGTGACAGTTACTGGTTAATCAGGTTATTTACAGTGAGATAACGAGCGGGGAGGTAAGCGACATAGAGACCATCCACAGAGCATCTCGAGCACAACCACATCAGTGGGAAAAGGCCTAACAGAACCACACTGCAAGGACTGTCCAGACCCCCATGGACACAAGGGTTTAATACACTCTCTGCTCAAAAAAACTCCACAGCTAGTATACTGGCTAGTACCAGAATTCTGGATTCAAAGTCAAACACTCTAACTACTAACCATTACGCTAACAGCCCCCTCCTCATGAGAGATAGTATACGATGATATGTTATTGAAATAATACTTCAGCTTATGACTTCAGTCGAGTGAACATCGACTGTGTGTCCACCCATTCAAGATATCCAGTTGTAGTGATCGAACATTGATATAGACCATGAATCCCATTGATGTTAGTTTCATAATACAGTAGGCTTTGAGTATTGCCGAAATGGCTGATTTATATACAAAATGCCATTAAAAGTTATGATGAATGCTCAACACGACGTACTATTGGACAACTGAGACCGAAACTGATAGCTCATGTCACTGTCCCTATTAATGGTGTCTGTGTTGTAACTTGAAATGCAAACTAGATTATATCCAATGCAGAGTTACCATATCGGGTATATCGCACAATATAAAAATGTAATTTCAGTTCACTATTTGGATAACATTATTTAAGATCAATAATTGTTTATCTAGTTGCCGATGGGTTGTGTATATAATGTATATTAGAAAAGCTTAATACGCGAGCTCCATGAATTATATTAAAATATTACATAATGAAATGTATGATATTTTGTGTCAGATATCGGAGCTAAGACGAATGAACCACTTAATGTCAGATCAAGATTTTTATGCATTGCGGACTATACGAATACCGATCCAGCCATACAGTATCCTCACGGAGGATCTGAATTGTGGTTCGGACTCACACAGTGCGGCTGGAGCGTCGGCATCGATCATCAACGAGACGGTAACGACAACGGAACCGGGTGCGGCGGGCTGCGTGGACGATGACACGATCCCAGATAATTATCTCAGCGATCCAGACGTGCAGGACCGAGTGATTCGTTCGATTAGCATACGGGAAAACACGCAGTACGGCATCAACCAGGAGGCCCGCAAGTTCCTGCGTAACATGGATATCGATTTAGAAAATATCCGCAAAACAACGCCGCTACAAAAGGCCAGTTTGGACGACGTGACGTTAGCCCTAACTTCCAAGTCTATACGGCCGTTGAAGAAAGAGTCGGGCCAGAGAATATGTGGTTTTCTTGTGCCCTGGTATGCATTCGTTATTGTCATTTTACTCGTGATCTTCATCGTTGTTCCGACTGTAGTATTTATATATCACAAGAACTTCCATAAATTTCACTGACGCGAGAATCCACGTTATTCTGTGATACGCATCCATGTACGACAATGATCGCCAATCATGTTTCTTCAGTGTTCGATACCTCCCTCAATGACATCAATGAAATCGAATATAAATGACTCCACAGTTTGCTTCAACGGTATTTCTCTGCTGACGAGGGAAAAAAGTTGAGTAATGTACTTAAAATAGTTTGTAGGAAATTCACAGTTGAAACCCTTACTGATAGTACAGCAATAATGCGGTAGTACTTTATGTGCAATACATGATTTGTTTAACGAATTGACAATCGCTCATAGCTATTTCTAATAACATTCCTTGATGCCATCTCTACCTGAACCTTGTGTTAAATCTGAACATGAGCTATTTCTTCTGCAGTTAAACTTGGTAATTTTTGGTTGAGTTGTGTACTCTGTGAGGTAAATTCATTATTTTCATAAATTTCCATCTCATTGTGTATGCACACTCAACGAATGATAATATGCTATATACGATTATCCAGTTTCATCTTCATGTTAGTGGGTCACAAATCGGTGAATTTCACTAAGAATATCATGTGACAAATAGTATTAGTGACTTTATGGTGACAGCGTCCACCATATACTATTCACTGATGATGTTTTACATTACGGACAGGGACGTGTTGGGTTTTGGGTCACCTTTGCAGCGTGGGCATGCAAGGGCTTCTCCCCTCTCTCTTGGTTGCTTCTGATGCACGTACTCTAAATGGTCTTTTATGGCACTAGCCTCTACAGTATCCAATCCTCTAACTGTATAATACAGTAACCCAACCATCACAGCACACTGATATAGCGAAATGTGCAACATATGTGTAGGCCTTTAGAACCAGTCCTGTGAACAGATGGTCAACTGTCTGCCTGAACTCAGTGATTTACCCACCATATTCTTATTGTGTTAACTACAGTAGACAGTGGCTAGGTTTGTAAAGTGCTAGTGATGCCCGGACGGGTGAATCGAAGCCTATTGTACGCATGCACATACATAGTATTCATAGTATTCAATGTTTCATGTTACCATCATGGTGGACATTCTCGATTGACAATACTATTGACAATACTCTAAGTATTTAACGATGTATTATGTTACCATAAGCATTTAACAGTGTATTATGTTACCGTATTACTGGACATTCTTCACTGGTTATACTACCGACGATACTATTGGACTGACTACACTGGGAAGGGGATAGCTTAGTTGGTAGGGCACTGACCTAAAACCAGAAGGTGGAGGGTTCGAATCCCGTGCAGTACTGATTGTGTTTTTCCATTGTATCCTTGAGCAAGGTCTTCCATCCGGTTTCTCTGGTCGGTTTAGCCGTTAATAAGTGAATGTGAAATTTAATTTGTGGCAACACGCATTAATAAACACTGTGAAAGTAAATTTGCAGGGCATGCATGAAATTTATGCCGGCACAAGGCATTTTGCCAACATGCCCCATCTATTTGCAGGCCAGCCTTATGTAATATTAATTACATTTTTCGAAGATACCATGACATGCCCTTCTGAAATACAAACTAGCCTGTGTGCGCTGGATTGAAATTTCACAATGTGAATTTGTGAAGGGCTTGTGGGTGCCTGTTATTGAGCTCTCTCCCCAATGACATGTCAACTATCATATAGCAAGTTAAGCAAGTGGCTTCAAAGCCTATAAATGTCACATTTTATTTAACCATTTAACTTTAATATTAACAGTATTTATTGAGTATATGACTTCATAGGTAGCATGCGACACAATAACACTCTTTTGTATAGTCTCATTTTAGAAAGCTTTATTCTATAAATGCTTTCAACTCAAGGCTATATGGTTAAATGGAATAAATACTTGCTGAGGATCATCGCAGAAAAGTCAACCGGTGGGCTGTTTCGAACCCGCGACCTTTGGGTTATAGTCTGGTGTTCCTACCACTCGACTAACTGTTGTTGGTGTCAAAGGCTGTATCTGCTCTAAATGCAGCTGCCATAAAAACACTGTTCAACGAATCTGAGAGCATTGCCTGATATTGGCAGGTCATACTTATTATTCCCAATTGCCATTGTTCCCAATTGTCATTATTTACAATTGCCATTATTCGAAATTGTCATTATTTCTAATAGTGCTAGAATCACTAAAATGTGAGGTTATTCGTCACGCCCGATTACCTAAATACCAAGGTGTTAAACTTATACTTATTCCTAACGCAGAAATATTAAAGGAAAGAATTATCTCACATACGATGATTGGAGATAGACTAGCTAGAGAGAGCAAGTACATAACACTAGTGACAATTGTGCAATTCAAAAAATTACTAGAAAATAGGCAAACTAGATTATACAGATTATACAGATACTCATTAGAGCTCACTGGACATGCTTTGCATTTGGAGTAGCTATAGTTATATTATCATTTGTATCCAGTAAAAATGGTTCCCAAAACAGAAGCTCGCTGGACATGCTTTGCATTTGAAGTAGCTATAGTTATTATATTATCATTCGTATCCAGTAAAAATGGTTCCAAAAACACAAAACCCTTTACTAATTACACCTTTCCTTTGATAGATCTCATCAGAAATTATGACGTAATTTTAATTGGCTTGAATTGAGATTATTTTTCATAAGGAATTCCCACACGTTAAGAATAATGACGATTAGAAAGAATGAGAAGCTCCCATACTCGCGGTCTATAAATGTTGTACTTTACCTTTGTACATATCACACTCCCAGGTTGTTTTGCAGTTTGCCGTATGATGGGGAGTTATCTAATACTGAAGGGACTCTCGAGTCTCGCCCATTTTGACATTGACCGTGTATATTTAGTGTCGTCGCTCGTCACTAAATAGACTCCAGTAGAACACACGAGTAATTCCTGATAATCTTGCTGAAGAATACCACGAAAAAAAGCACATTTGGTATTAAGCGACTGCAATTCAAACCCTCGATCTTCTGGTTTGGCACTGTTGCATCTGATCTCTCGATTTCACTTTGATGGTCAAGTGATAACGTGTGCATTATTCTAATAACTCGGCTCAAGCCAGGAAATCTAGCAATCCCTGATTTACAAACTAAACCCTCTCCCTGAGCTGTTACTACTAAAGGTATTTCTTCTTGGCATCGCTTATATATATATATCCGTGTTTACTGCGAATATCAAGAATGACCATTGGGTTCGGTTTTACTAGCAGCGTGCTCAGGAGACATATGTTATGACATATGTATGATATTAGTTGTCAACATTGATCAATATTAGTGGTGCTAGTGCTCCTTATACATAGCAGAGGGGGGGGGGGGGGTCGTCGTTCACGTCTATATAAAACGTGTGGACTTGAACTTCAACTTAATGTTCTACATAAAAATCGCATGGTTTTATGAGTTTTTGTCAATAGATTTATTGTGTATTTAAGACATTTTCTTAATTCAAATGCCTACTTCATTTACAGTAACATTAACGATAAAAAGATAACATGGAGAAATATTTTTGAATCACGAAGCACATAAAAAGTAAGAGATACGCCTTGACTGCAATTATAAAACCATGCTACATGGATTCTGCATTTATTAGAGTCTTATAGCAACTCCATGTCAGGCATGTCTTATAGTGTTACGAGATCACTGGAACATCTGTATGGAGCAGGTCAGTATCAGCTGTAGGTGGGCCCGTCATCCAGGTTATCATCTTCATCATCCATAGCTTCACCGTTGTCAAAGTAACTCATGATGTAGTCAGTCTCCTGGTGATAAACACATGCCGGATCAATGTAGGTAGAGAGGTGTGTGTGCGCGTGCATATATATATATATATCTATCTAGTTACACTATATATAGTATATAATCAACTATCGCAGATTTAGCGAAGTGTGTGTGACATATGTCGACTGCCTGGAGGTGTTTGAGTGGCTTGGATGGATGAAACTGAACCATGCGTTGAGACTTGGTGGTTTTTACTACGGTGGTATTTCCCACACCGATCATGGAAGCTTAATCTATCAGTCATGTTAGCCACATCGGCTAACTTTACGATGGGGCAGGAGTGGCTTAGAATACAATTACTTCAGCCATTGGCCTATTTCTCATTAACTAACCACAGACTAGGTTTGTGGAGGGCCATAATGGCCCAGACGATGGTGTAGTCTCAAGTAATAGTGAGACACTCAGAGACATTTTACAGAACAGGTGAAAAAATACCTCTTCCATTTCCTCTTCATCATACACTTCTTCCTCGATCATTTCTTCCTCATCTTTCTCATCACTCTCACTCCCCTCTCCCTCGCCTTTCTCCTGCTGTTCTTTTTGTTCTTTTTCTTCTAATTTCTAACAAAATAAAGACACTCGTGCACATACATTGTATACATCATGAATGCCAGTTGGTAGCCTGGATTCAATAGCAGCATGTACACGATACACCAGTGTAGTAAACAATATGAAATATCTCAATAAAGATATTAATGCATTCAATGCTTTCGATATAAGATGTAATCGAATCATCTTGTTAAAAAATATATGATCAGTGGCGCCCACTTCTTAATTTATATAATAGAATAATAATCCATTTGTTCTGGAGGCGCCCTAATAACTAGTATGTCTCTAAAGCGCCTATATACCTTTTCGATATTTTGACGGTAGTAAATGTCAGTCGCACTTATAACCTCATTACACCGGAAAAAATTCTTAAAAGTTTCATTTTATATTTTCATTTGAAACATGTTTTTCATATCCTTTGGGGAAATGCACGAATACAAATTTTCCGTTCATGTTAATTTGGACTCGTAACCTCTTTCAGGAAAAGTAGCGGTTGTAAACACTGAACCACCGGTAACTATATTGACATATAAGTGAGTCTCTATTGTCACAACCATCATCGGGAAATCAACAAACTGAATGGAAATCTAGTACATGAGTATACATAAACCATAAGTATATAGGAGTATACATAAACCTAAATAACAAGATATAGAAGGTGCGGCTATCACACCTTATTCCATAAACCTAAGTGTCTGAGCTATACGAGTATACATAATCCTCAAATTCTGAGCTATAAGAGTATACATAAACCTCAATGTCTGAGCTATACGAGTATATATAAACCTCAAATGTATGAGCTATACTAGTATACATAAACCTCAAATGTCTGAGCTATACGAGTATATATAAACCTCAAATGTATGAGCTATACGAGTATACATAAACCTCAAATGTCTGAGCTATACGAGTATATATAAACCTCAAATGTCTGAGCTATAAGAGTATACATAAACCTCAAATGTCTGAGCTATAAGAGTATACATAAACCTCAAATGTCTGAGCTATACGAGTATACATAAACCTCAAATGTCTGAGCTATACGAGTATACATAACCCTGAAATGTCTGAGCTATACGAGTTTACATAAACCTCAAATGTCTGAGCTATACGAGTTTACATAAACCTCAAATGTCTGAGCTATATGACCATATATAAACCTCAAATGTCTGAGCTATACGAGTTTACATAAACCTGAAATGTCTGAGCTATAAGAGTATACATAAACCTGAAATGTCTGAGCTATAAGAGTATACATAAACCTCAAATGTCTGAGCTATAAGAGTATACATAAACCTGAAATGTCTGAGCTATAAGAGTATACATAAACCTGAAATGTCTGAGCTATAAGAGTATACATAAACCTCAAATGTCTGAGCTATAAGAGTATACATAAACCTGAAATGTCTGAGCTATAAGAGTATACATAAACCTGAAATGTCTGAGCTATAAGAGTATACATAAAC
>WURV02226912.1:0-10158 GCA_011762755.2 Epimenia babai | reverse complement strand
GAGTAAGTGTATCAGTTTATTTTTATATGTTTTGTAACGTTTTTCTGATTCAGAAGATTTATGTCTTAGAAATAATTTATACATGTTATTTTTCTTCCTTATAGCATTCAGTAAACCTTTTGTTAGCCATGGTTTGTTCTCAGTTGGTGGTTTAATAGCTCTTTTCATCATTGGACAGTTTTTATTATATGCCGTCGTAAAAATATTTACAAATTTATCATACGATGTATTGGGATTATCATCATTAATGACCTCGCTCCAATCTACAGTAGAGATATCATTCACAAAACTGTCCATTTTCGTGACGTCCCGTGTATATCTAAACATAGTAGGAAGGATATCTCTTTTGACAGTGTCTTTACATACTTGAAATATTGGCAAGTGGTCACTAATGTCGTTAATTAATAAACCACATTTAATGTCGCTATTGAATTCAGTGGTAAAGATGTTATCAATGAGGCTACTGCTGTGTTGTGTAATACGCGTGGGCTTATTGATGAGTGGGTATAGTCCTTTTGAATACATTAAGTTAACAAAGTCGTTGGCCTCACCGTTCGTCTCGTATTTCAGCAGATCAATGTTGAAATCACCGCAAATAAATAAATTTTTGCCCTTTACGTTATCAAGGAAGTGTTCAATTTTATCGATAAAATCGGGAATTTTAGTATTCGGAGGCCTATAAACACTGGTGACAACGACATGCTTAGACTTATTTAGATTTAGACGCACAGATACAATGTCATATACATTTTCTATACTAAAGCTAAATTCACAGATCTGGTTATGTTCAATAGTTTTTTTAACATATAATGCTACACCTCCACCTCTTTTATTTGGCCTAGTAACGGAGTAAAGATTATAACTATCCAGAGCAAAAACATCAGTATCTATATTATTCGACCAGATTTCCGACAATGCTATAACATCGAACTCGTAATTTAGACTAGTTAGGTACTCTGTGATATGTTGATAATTGGCATTAAGGCTTCTACAGTTAAAATGAATGATACTAAAACCATTATGCATTTTTACCAAGCTTGAGAAATTTTTCTCAGTTAAATATCCACAATTAGTATTGAATTTGTTCCAGAAGTGTCTGTCTGGATCGATTTCACTGTCATAATCATCATTCTCTTGTTGATCCACATAATTATGACCGTCTGATTCACTATTCCTAGAGTCATATCTTTCAAATTGCTCTAAAACGCCGCACAAGTTTGAATCACTATGTGATTCGTAGAATTCATCATTGTTTAAAGAGTAAAACGGAAACAATCTATCTAATTGTTTTATATCACTCTCCATTGGTTAGTTCTATCAGTCCAGTAATAACAATTGAACGAAATTGGACATGATATAACACTAATATTGATTTGCAGTTTAAGTTGTCATTATCATTGTTCAAAGCGGGATAATCCATTAGAGTTTCCGAGTCGTTAGAATGAATCACTTCGAGGATCGAAATCACTTACGTTCGTCCGATGGATGCTAAGTCATTCTCATTTCTGATGAGTTTGGGTGCCGAATCTGGTGTGACGCGCACGAATACCTTACAGTTTGACACCCAGGTGAAGGCAACCATGCCATCTCTTTTTAATTTACGGGCATCGGCATGAAGTTTGCTGTTGTAGCTGGTGAGGTGTTCATTTATGTAGATGTTTGAGCGCCGTGATCTGAGTTTTTTGCGGGCCGCCAGGATTTCGTGCTTTTTGTGCCGATTTACGAGTTTCACAATGATTGGCCTCGGTCCGCTCTTGTTTCGTCTATTAGGTAGATAGTGTAAAGCTGAAATATCAGATTTGTCAATTTTCACATCCAAATCCCTAAGAAATGTTACAACGTTGTCTTCAAGTTGTTCCTGTTCTTGGTGATGGATGATGTCACTCTCTTCGCTGGAGGCTGTACGTGTCGCTGCTGCATAAGTTGGTGGTGCGAATCCATCTAGAATGATGTTTTCCATTCTCGTGTATTGTTCGAGGTCATTAACTCGTGATTGTAAGTCGCAAATAATACTGTCCTTTTGTTTGAGCAGCTCTTTCATTGCACTCATTTCTTTCAAGAGAGCTGATAGTTTGTTGGAATCATTTCTTCTTTCTTCGAAGTCCTTGTTCATATAGTCCATCGACCGTTGTAGACCTTTGATGTCATTGTGGAGCGAGTAAAGATCAATTGACCCAGGCTTGGGTGAACTGTCACATCCTTTGCCACTTGTAGGGCCATTGTCTCCGCTACGCATTCCATTTCTACCTCCAGCCATTGTTTTGTTTCTAGTGATAGCCGAATAACACTTACAATAACAAAAGTAGTAGGTTTTGTTTACACGATTTCCGAGGTAGGCGTCCTTTGCTCGAAGTTAAACAATAGGAATCGCTTGAGTCACAAGTGTCACAGCAGTGGATTATGGCAGGAAAGGTAAAAAAGTAAAATTAAATTTAATAGTTTTAATTCTAGCAAAATTACAAATTTTTACTTTATGATATAAAATATGCACACTAGAGAAACGTTCAATTTATCTACACAATCATATGAAACTCTAAACGATAGGTGGTCTATAACTTATTCCATTAAACAAAAAACTGGAGCTAAAAAAATACGTCTGCACTCTTCGACGGTCACACTCACACAGTATATGTTGTATTGTACTCTTATTTTACCATATCTTAATTACTGAATTGAAGTGTGGGGATACAATTACAGCTCACGGTTGGAATGTATAAATATATTACCCCAAACAAGCTGTTAGAATAATCGTCAAGGTTTCTTATTGTGATCATACCACACTCACTTCTATTAAATTTAAATTGCTTAATATATATGATAATGATATTGTCAAGTTTAAAACAGCGTGTTTTGTATATAAAGCTTTCGCAATTTGTCACCAGTAAGTATTCAAAGTAAATTCAGCACCACATGAAGTGTAAATAATATTAACCATCTATTACGAAACCAGGATAATTTAGAAGTAATCTACGAGCGTACAAACATTCGAGCAATGTCTCTTAGCAATATATGGGGGGGCAACTATGGAATGACCTTAGTATTAGCATCAAGCAAAGCTACACTCTAAATTTATTTAAGAGCAAATATAAATATCAACTAATAAAACATATACATAGATTTAGGAACTACCGTATATACTCGCCTATAAGATGATCTTTAAAGACAAAATTTCAATTGAGATGATTTCTAAAGACAAAATTTCTATCCTCAAAGTCTACCCGTCTTATAGGCGGGTCAATAAAAATAAAAAAATTTCGGGTAGTAAAAATATAGAGAACAATGTCCATACTGCAACCACTGGACGTGTCTTTGAATAAAACTACAATAAAAAAGAAAATCAACACATTTTGCGTTCATCACATTTACTAAAATACAACATAGTACCTTACATAAGGTAAGTTTCCCATCCAAATCATAATGGCGGCCGATTGCCGTGAATGACTGAAGAAGGGGTAGCACCCTCAAAGTCCACCCTTGACTTATAGGTGGGTCAAGAGCGAAACCACGATATCGCCGGCCAAAGTTGGGGGTCGATTTTTGGCGGATCGACTTTTAGGCGAGTATATACGGTATGTATTTGTAGATCTATCCGTTAAAATAATCAAGTATATGTGTACAATTTTTTCTCATAACAATCATTTATTTTATTTTTTGAAAAATATTGATTTCAAAGAGTATTGATTTTATACAAAATACTGTGTAGAATGTATAGACAAGTATTTTTATTTCCTATTTTTATTAATTTTCTCTCTACTTGTAAATTACGAACGGCTATAATGCTAATTGTAGAAGAACTACCGGGGGTGATGTACAATAAGTTATACTTCGGTACACTACAATAGCTACTAATTGTGTGAAATTTAGTCTAGTTTAGCTAAACACGCTCACAATCTTAGGAATATTATAATGGCCATGATATGTTTTACTATTAATTTTTCGATGTGCACATTACTTTGTATATTGTGTGTGTCTCATTGTAACTATTGTGTACGATTGTATTTGAAGAATAAATGTTTTTGAATT
Organism: Epimenia babai; assembly: GCA_011762755.2. Taxonomy (NCBI): domain Eukaryota; kingdom Metazoa; phylum Mollusca; class Solenogastres; order Cavibelonia; family Epimeniidae; genus Epimenia; species Epimenia babai. The sequence continues at coordinate 6,135 of WURV02226912.1, read as the reverse complement.
ATCTGTTACTGAACTCTTGTGCTTGGCCCATATATTATAGGTATTTCTCATATTTCTATAGTCCTTGGGTAGGTCTCTTCTCAGTATGATCATAGTATCGTCATTGCATTAAGGGAAGAGTAACTTCTTCATGTGTTTGTATTTTTTCTTAAATTATCTCATCGACCGCATATCGCAGAGGTCTGCTATTTGCCAAATATTGTCCTTGGGATAGTCTTTTCTAGATTTGTTCATGTTATCGTCATCGCAGCTAGGGGAGGTAACTTTTGCAGATGTTCATATATTTTATTTAAAAGTCTTCTTAAAAACAGCTTATGGTCTGCCATTAGGCCGTTATTATCCTTGGGTTGGTCTTTCTAGTCTTTTCAAGATTTGTACATGGTATCGTCATAGCAGCTAAGGGAGGAAACTTATGCCAATATTCGTTTCTTAAAATATCTTCTCAAGAACCGCGTATCGCAGAGGTCTGCTCTTTGGCAGATATTGGCCTTGGGATGGGCTCTTCAAGATATGTTCATAGTATCATCTTCACAGGAAGGGGAGTTTTGCCAATGTATTTTTTGTTTAAAAATATCCTCAAGAACCGCTCCTCACAGCGGTCTGCTATTTGGCAACCATTTCCTTAGGGTGGTCTCTGCTTGGTTCATGGAATCGTCATCGCAGCAAAAGCAGGTAACTTCTCTAAATGTTGGTATTTTTTACAAATTTTCAAAAAAACTGCCTTTTGCTGAGGTCTGATATTTGGAAAATATTGTCCTTGCGTTGGGTCTCCGCAAGCTTTGAAAATCATATTGTCATGGCAGTAAGAGGGGAGGGGTATTTTCTATCTTTTTGCTTTTTATTCCCATGTCCGTATTATTAGGTCCCTTTGGCCTGCCTCTTGTGTTTATGTCAAGCAGTCTCCTTATTGTCTTCTCGTTCTAATATCAAGATGGCCTCCTTGGCCCTTTTGTTTTGTTTCAGTATAGTAATGTGTACTGTCGGGTCTCTTTGGCCCCTTGGCTGGTCAGGTCTCTTAGGCTTCTTGTTTTTGATGTCTTCTGGTTCTAATATGAAGGTGGCCTCCGTGGTCTGTTGTCTTGTTTCAATGTCGTAATTGATATTTTCAGGTCTCTTTAGCCTCTTGTTTTTGATGTCAGGCTGTTTCCTTGTGTCTTCTCAGTCTAATATCGTTCTAATTTCCAATATTTCTCTCTTTTTTCAGGTGAGCGTCTTGAGGCCTCTTGTCTTATTCTATTAAATTTTAATTGTGTCCAGAAATTCATACATTTTCTTACCTCACATCCTGTTCAAATGTTAGTTTTTACTATACATTTGTGTCATGATATATAGCAACGACAATTATTTGATTTGACGGTGATGGTGATAATGATCATAAGGGTACTGATAATAATAAGGGCTGCGGAATTTAAATATTAATTAATCCATTAATCATTAACTTTTTTAACATTTTAACATTTTTTTATTTACAAATGTACTACAAGGAGGTATTCACTGGAAGCCTGGAAGAAATCTAGCAAGTGAGCTCGCACTCTCGCCCGCGAGGTTGCGGCAATGCGTCCAAACATATCACACGTGTACTATGTCGCGTATCCTGCTTCAATAATTTCATGAGAATTTGAGAGTAGTGAGGAGACTCAAGTCATACAATAATCCTTACCACAGATAACTGAGCGCATTAGACACATTTGCCACATTGTAGTCTATTCTTATTGCGGGCTAACTTGCTTTCGATGTTTATTCAGCGGAAAAATGGCAGTGAAAAATATACCACACCTTGAGAAATGCTGATCTACATGGTTATTGCATCTTTCTATTTTTGTTTTCAACAGTAACAAGAAAGATAATGTAATTGAAAGATGTCAGATTTAAATGATATGAATTTGTCAATGAAAATAATTATGGAAGTTGTTTAATTTAATCAAAATTACCTATTAATTGTTAATCCTCCAAAAGTTAACTATTAAAATTGAATAATGCTTCACGATGCTTTTTGACAACACCATTAAAATGTGTTAATTTAATGTAAAATATTTACAGATAACATATAAATTTATGTTGTTTTAGACTTGAAAATCCAACGACAAATTTCAATAATCTCGTAATGTTTCAGCAACACACAATGTTCATACCGCAGGATTCGTCACTCCGTGACATACAGTGCCGGGATATGGGATGATGTACTCTCCGTTTGAACAGAGGATGCCCACCCGACAAATTGTGCCATCAAGGATCTGGATGATAGAAGCACTTGGCAATATTAGACCAAAATTACAGGCAATTAAAAATGTCAAAATGTAATTTTATAAATTTGCAAAATGTCATTTTATAAATTGGCATTAATGCCTTGTTACTAAAGCATTGTGAAATTGTATGCAGTTACAATTCTCATATGTTAATTATCAAGTTCCGATGTCAAATGTGAACAATAGGCCAAAAAAGGCGTCAAGACACCTGACTATTAAAAAATAACAAATAAACAAAAAACCAAGAAAGATAAACAAACAAAACAAATAACAACTAAAAAAGTAAAAACCAAAAGATAAAAAAGGCCTCCGATATTAAAACAAGAAGCCAAACACTTGAATAGCAAAACAAAAGGCCGAACAGGCCTCAAAACAATCTTTCGGATATTAAAATAAAAGGGCCAAATAGGCATAAAAACACTACTTTTGGCACAATGGAAACAAGACTGAGTGGTCAGGGAAATGAAACAATTTCAAAAGTTGCGTTAACAAATAATGAGATTAAATACACTAATGGTGAATCTGTGTATTAAAATTATATCCTCGAAGATCACGCATTAGAAAATCAGACATCAGTAGTCTACCTTAGACCTTACAGAAATTACCTGCCATTGCTCGAATGAAACTCCGAACAAATCGAAGTAAGACCTATGCAAAGACAATATATGTCAAATGGAAAAGCTTTGCCTCAAGTGGTTGTTGAAAAGATTTTTCCAGTAAAAATACAAATATTAAAAGAAATTAACTTTTAATGCACGGATGATGATTCTCCGCCCAAATGAGAATAAGACCAATCCAAGGATAATATCTGCAAATTACAGAGCTTTACGCAAGGCAGTTTTGAAAAATTTTTAGTAGTATAAACACAAAGATTGGCAACAAATTATCTCCTATTACTCCGTTGATATGCTCAACAAATCCAAAAGAGACCAAATCAAGGATAATCATCTGCCAAACTGCAGAAATTTACTGAGAAAATTTTTTTCAGTAAAAATACAAACATCGCCAGAATTACTTACCATTGACAGACAATAAAATGCTTTACCCATGCAAGGATAATATATGCAAAAAAACCAAACTCAACTCAAATTAAAAAGTTGACAAAATTACCCCCTCTTCTCCCATGACGAGATGCTGAGCAAATCTAAAAGATACTAACCCACAGACAATATCCACCAAATGGCAGATCCCTGCGATAAGCGGTTATTGAGATGATCTTTTTAAGAAAAAATGCAAACATCAGAGAAGTTACTTCCCCTGGCTGCGATGATGATACCGTGAACAAATCTAAAAGAGACAATTTCTAGGTTAATATCTGCCAAATGGCAGACCTCTGCGATAAGCTATTATTAGAAAATGTTAACAATGTAGGGATGGATGGATGAACGGATGATCACAAAAGCTCACTGACCATAAGCTCAGGTGAGCTGAAAATACCTGATTTGTGCAGATTTGAACTTCTATCCTCTTTATGACAGCTGCACTTCTAAGAAGGTAACGTACCACTTTTATAAATTGCAACAATTAAGCTAGTAAACTATCCTAGATACAATTGACAATAAATCTTTATTTCAGCTATGCAGGGCAGTCTGCGACTCGCATCAAAGATCATATCAAACATCTAGCCACTTTAAAGAAGGCTTTACCCTACCAATCGAGGATAAATAACTTGAGAATCGAAGCAAAAACACTGACCAGTGGGCAGTTTGAACCCCACAGCCTTATGGTTCACGGAGGAGTTCAGTGCTCCTAAGAAAACTAACTTCTAATCATTGCACAACTGGTACTGTCGACTGAGTGACGCTTCAGCTAACATTTGGTGGATATATACAAGGATTCTATCGAAATAGTTTAGTTGTCCTATATTTCTGTTCATTCTTTTGACTCTATATAATATTCAGTGAAGTTTCAAGGTTTTGATATACAACAATGGTCATATGTACCTGATTGGCGGCAGCCTGGCTATTGGCTTGAAGTTGACATTGTTTGTCAAAATTAAATTCGGATCCAAAGTAAAACAAACTTGGGGGAGCGACCTTTGTATCTTCCAAAAAACATTTGCCATGTCTACAAATTCACAGTTCAAAAGACTTAATGATACAGACTAATAGTTTCTATAAAGCTTCTGCATCAGTTTTATCCAATTACTGCCAGAAACAATAACGTCAAAAAATAAAAAATAGATGCTATTTTTGTTGAAATATCTCAACCATTAAAGTATGTTCTTAACTCAACGAAAGAATAGATAAGCTTTGCTACGCAGCGATATCATGTCCTCATAAAATTGCCATTGCTGGACAAAGAACTGCAATTATTATGAGCTTTACAGAAATAAATGTAGCAGCTGTGAAAATAATGTCGACTTCTAGATGGATGTAATTTGTAGGTACTGCTATAATCGCGGCTCACCAAATTGTTGAAAGACTAAATGCATTTTTTTTAGAGATAGTAAAGCACTTCGATAGAACTTGTAATAATTGTCTTTGATAAAAATTATGCCATTAATTCGACTTCAAAACATCCAGATGGTACTATGGTCAGCTATGGCAGAGGGGAAGATGTTCAATTATTGTCCGAATTAATTGAACTAGACACATTCTCCTCATCACCACATGTACTAAATACCACTAAAACTACTGATATAAACTTGACAACCTGTGATACATCAGCAATAGCCATTTCTATCATTAAATCTGTAAGACAAGAAAAAGTCCGAGAGACCTCAAAATGCTCAGTCAGATATGATAAAAAACATTCATGTTGGTTGAAGAATAAGCAAAAAACTATTATAACGAAGTAAAACAGTAGAGAGCCCATTCTATGTGATGACTTATTGGGTACAGGACACGATTATAATGCAAACATAAGGCCAGAGAGGCCTCAAGACGCTCACCCGAGAAAAGTCATTTTATAGTGGAGATTCAATGATTGCTCATCAACATTAGCGGATATATACACGTATGAAGTCAATTATACAATTTCAGTAGCCGTATCAACACAATTAGCTAATTTCAGTTATTATTAAAATTTAAATACAATTCATAAATAGTATCAAGTAAGGTTACCTACTGAATGTGTCCAGTTCTAGCATAAAGATTCCTGAATGTGAGAATTATTCATTGAATTTTTGCTGATTTATAATAGAGTATCCTACTACTGTATGGCACATTTATTGGGTTCTTGAATGATACAAACTAGACTGTGTATTTGGTTACTGCTAGCAGTAAAGAAAAAAAAACATCGGCAGAGGTTACTTCCCCTAGCTGCGATAACGATACCATGAACAAATCTAGAAAAGACCATCCCTACGACAATATTTCCCAAATTGCAGACTTTTGCGATAAGCAGTTTTTGAGAAGATTTTTCATGAAAATGATAACATGGGATGTACGGACGGACAGACGACGGATAAACTCCGATCAGAAGAGCTCACTGAGCATAAGCTCAGGTGAGCTGAAAATGCCAACATCGTCAGAAGTTACTTCCCCTAGCTACGATGGCGATACCATTGAGGAATCTAGAGGCGACTTCTGCGATAGGCAGTTCTTGAGAAGACTTGTTACAAAAGTAATATAGGCATAAGTTACCTCCCATACCTGCAATGACGATACCATGAACATATCTAGAAAAGACCAAGCCAAAGACACTATCTGCCAAATAGCAGATCTCTGAGATAAGTGGTTCTTGAGAAAATTTTTAAAGAAAAAATACGAACATTTGCAGAAGTTACTTCCCTTGGGTGCTATGACTATACCATGAACGAATCTAGTAGAGACTATCTATAGGACAATATCGGCCAAATGGCAGACCTCTGAGATAAGCGCTTCTGAGATTTTTTAAGACAAGAGGCCCAAGAGGCCTCAAGACGCTCACCTGAAAAAAAAAAAAA
>WURV02226901.1:0-10159 GCA_011762755.2 Epimenia babai | reverse complement strand
AGGTTCTCTTTTGAGTCCGCTACTCTTCACACTGTATCATTCGCCGTAAAAACGATTGTCATGATTGTCCCCTTCAAAACTAGTACTGATACCTCGGCTGTTATTTTCTGTCGGATTGCCTGCGGGACATCAAAAAGTGGAGTCACACAATCTTTTGAAACCAAATGATTACAAAAAAGAGGTATTGCGGAATTTCCACAGTCTAATCCACAGTTTTCAGTTTCACTCACTTTAGAGTATGAATCTCTTGTCTCGTCTGATGCAGCCAGAAATCTGCGCGTCATCTTTGACAAGAACTTTTCTCTTTCTGAGAATGTTAATTCTGTTGGTAGCTCTTGTTTCAACCAGCTGTGAACGCAGCAGACCGTAGATTCCCCAGAATACGCCTGTAACCATTGGTTTGCTCGTTGATTCTATCTCGTCTTGACTAGTGTAATTCTATTGGTGGGCGTCCTTCCTATCTCATCCACCAATTATAGTTAGTTCAGAACAGCGCAACCCGTGTGATCTACTAGCTTTCAAAATTCTTCCGGATCTCTAGCCTGGTATAAGGTGTTGACTTTTCTTCATAAAGCCATGCACCACTCCGGCCGTGCGTACATCAATTCCATAGTTTCTAGTCCCGTGCCCACTCGGTCTCTCAGGTCAGCGTTTCAGGCTTTGGAGGCGGTAAGAGGTGCCTCCTGGCCACAACATGCAAGCCCTCTTTTCGTTTTGCGGGTTCTTGTTTCTAGAATACGTTACAATTCGAATTGAGAAGCATAATCTCTTTTGATGCTCAAAACCTACCCATTTTCATTGACTTCAATTTCTATGGTTCTGAGATTATATTTTTGAATTTTCATTCTACCAAAATTCATAGGGGTGTTTTAGTACTGTGGACCGCCTCGTGAGCATGCAATGCATAGAATGGGAGGTGGGCGGGTGGTGGTATATAACCGCATCACATATTATTATTTATTACCGTGTAGGCGGTCTATTGGCGTTTGGAAGTGGTGACGTGAATGCACCAAGGTCAACTGTCTGCCGAGACTCAATGGGGTGTCACTGAGTTCTTTTCTCAACCATAATAAATGAGTCCGTATGACTCACAGAGACTAGCTTAGTAAAGGGCTGGGTATGGCCTACATAACGATTACTTTGGTAATCAGTCTATTGTTAAGTGAATCATAGACAAAAGCTGTGGTGTCAATTCCAGCTAGTCTGTCATGTGCTAGATTTTTTCTTTAGAAATTAACGGACAACATTGGTAACGACTGACGAACCGTAACGAAGGCTAATTGGAATTAGTCTTAACCCGAATGGTCATCGAGAGCGGGTAGGCGATGAATGTATGCGTTATGCATGTACGATACACAAGGCCTTCAGCCGTATTTTTCATTAAATACAAGTAAACAACGTGGGTAGGATAAACGATAACGACCTGGTAAAGATGGTATATGGTCCTGGTTCTAGAATAAATGATCGATCGATACTCAGACTAGCAGTAATGACTTGTTCCAGGTGTTAAGTCTGCGTATGCAATTAGCAAGTATCATTAGCTCCGTGTACCGTACTTTATAGCCTCTCGTGGTTTTCAGTGCTCGTAACGTCGGAGGGTGTTAACTGTGATAATTATGTTGTACAGATGTTGTGGCAAGTGACGGAATTATTCACGCTACAAATGTCGCATGTCGGCTCTACAAATTCGAGAGCAAAACTGCGAAATTTTACAGTTTCAACCATTAAGAAAATAAGCCATATTAATCTTTCGTAGACACAAACAACTTTTTAGCATCGTTAGTCGATATTTCATCGCTCTCCCTTACACACGCGCATACATTTTGATTTTATTGCCGTTACCACCTCTTTTGAACGTCCCGTATGTATTAGTATTCTCTTAGCTGGCATTCTAGCGCTAGAAATTAACCTGAAGGTAATATAACAGAGCAATTCCTAGATCGTTACAGGGTAAGTTAAAGTTTTTGCTATAGACAGTTTTCGGTTCGGCCGTTTAATTATCTTCATCGAGAGTAGTTGTGATTAAGTGTGACAATTTCGTATGTGGCAGAATAAAAAATAAGCTATATATACGCATATCTCCAGTATTCACCCTACAAAATGCCATTTAACTTAAGGATATTAAATCAAATAGGACATGGACGCAGGTTTATATGTTTCAGTATTGTAACGGGACCGTAGTTGAATCTTGTAAATGAATCATGTTAAAATATGTCTCTTCGCCGTCACATTTCTATACTAGCGAGTTGTGTATATTGGCGTCGAGCTGCCTAATAAAGGTCCTTCTTCTGAACAAAGACCAGCTATTTTCCGACTATGCATGACGGTAGGCTAAAATATAGTAGGATAAAACTCGTATTTCACCGTTCGAATACAATACTTCAACGCGTAACAGACCCAAGTCGTCTTATACTTTGCAATATTGGGTAAAGAACGGGCGATATGTCGGCAAAACAACGTTCGTTTTCATGGTTCAAAGTGAATGGCCTATAAAAATTATAACATTATCAGACATCGTATTTTGACAAGTAGGTGTTTCCGGTGAAAATAGTCGACATTGAGATGAAGTACGTGCATAAGCGAATAAAGCGATCGTCACTGGAGGTACAAACCCATCATATAAAACAAAATTAATCGATATCTGAGTAGTCCCCCTTGCGAATACTGAATAGTGAAACTGTACAGACAACCTAATTCCGATCAGACGAGGGACTGACGATATTTTACAACCTAGTGACAACTGACACTGACATTTCTTTGATTGAGTGCTATACGCTATACACTAAAAAGTACACAACTTTTTCAAGTCGATGAGGAAGTCATGGTAACAAATTACGTACGTGCTACATAAAAAAGTAAAAAATCATATATCATATATCACCTTTCATAATTATCTGCCAAATAATTAAATCGAACCGACGCCGTATCATTGATACTCTTAAAAAAGCTACATGGACGAAAATAGAATACATATGTGTTACACCAATTATGTACATCTTTCGGCGATTTTATTGCAATTATCCAATCAATGAGTGTTTACGAGTGTTGAAGCAACAAGTCGGTGGAACTAACTGACGCGCGTTCCACTTCGTGCACGCTCTGACATCTGCGGCGCATATATCTAACGAGATTTTGAATAACACGCACGGGAGTCTATACATGCTTCTTGAAGTGCCTATATAAATTGTTTGTGGTTCTAGCTGTCGCACTCGCCGATCAAGTTCATTCTGCTATTGTATGTTCCGCTGATTTAAGCTTATATTCGTTGTTGTAATAGGCATAATAGCCTTCTTTGCCTAAACTGTAACAAAGGTGCAGTATCACTCAAATTAAATAGTCAATCATGCGGCATAATAAAAATACTGTTTATGCATTTATTAGAAGACTTTATGAACCTCCAGACCGCGAAAAGCAAGCTACGAATACAAAACAATAGGCGAAATATGCCTCGATACTACGCTCGAGTTGATTAAGATTTATAAAGTTAACCGAATAATTAGCGAGAACAAATAAACTATTATGACAAAGGGGACTAGTGTACTAACATAATGCCCTGCTGAGCACTGCAGTGGGAAGTGACGCTCGACATTGTAATGATGCCCGCTCAGTGTCGAAAACACATGTCCGAGGTACAAAGCTAAGACTGACTGAATCTGCCTGGCGGGTGTTATCGACTTGCTTTACTATCCCAGTCAACCCAGTGCAGTGGTCGCTCATTTTTGGAAGACATTATTAACTGTCACTGTAAAAATGGTAGATATATAGAATAATAACCGAGATTTGGATGGACCAATAAAAATGATGTACCATGAAAGACAAAAGAATCAGTCGGAACTTTCCCCAAATAATTTGGTTTTTTAGTCATTTTGGAATTGTCGGGAAAAAGGCAGTGCATGTATGTTAGTTTGTGTGTTTGGATGGGGGGGGGGGGGAATCTATGGTAATTTCTGCGCATTTCATAATGTTTTCTAATATAAAATGAATATAGCTAGATAATTATTGTCTCTTACATATAGCACTATACATAGAATTTTTTGTACAATGTTCATTACAGTTAAGAGAACAGTAAAACTATTTCACATTTTTGTCATCATTGACAGATCAGTCGCATTATGTATACAGTACAATTTTGATGTACAATAAATTTACAAGTCAGTGTATAAGTGCCAAATGTGAATAAAAGTAATAGTTAGACCCAAATCTTTGAAAATAATACACTTTTATTCATGTACAAGTGCGGTTGTTGGTGGACTTTTTATCTGCCAGTGGTGTGAAACTTTAATGGTCGTTTTCTCCTTTTTTTGCGTTGTCGAAAAACCACACATCACGGTTACTAAATCGGTCATATCTTGACCATTTATACGTCAATTTTGATAATTCTTTCTTTGTTGTGTTGAGAATTGACCGCTGTAATAAAATCTATAAAAAAAACCCTTATACGAGAAGTGACTTGTTTGGGGGTGTTGCATCACAATTGTCAATAAATTCGGTCTATGGTCTAATAATCAGACTACACAAGGGAGACGATTTGACTCTATAAACGAGTTCTATTCACAAAATTTGTGTGACAAAGAATAATTAACATTATCATTCACTGCAGTCGCCGTGTGAGTCAGCAAAAATAAACAGCAAAAGCAGTCGTAACGTCTTTATGCCTCATTACAAAAATGTATTTCACAAGTTTTCGAATGTAAAAACATGCTTCATCGGGTAAATAATACTAAAACATTATCATTACCTAATCTTCATCCTTGACTATCATGACATGTGCCCTAACCAAGCTGAATGAGACAAGTCCGGGGACAACTGCCAAATATCAAAGCTCTAGGATAAACAATTAACTACAAAGATTTTAAAGCAAAGTACAATCAGGGGAACTTACCTCCCTTTGCTCACATGATGCAAGACTGATAAAATGTAATAAGACCACCGTAGACAACTCGTGCCAAATGGCAAACCACAATATAGAATGAAGTGAATTTTTCTAGCAAAGGTACGCGTTACTTCCCTTGGTTTAGATGATGCATATCTGAGGAAAAACCGAAACCCTATTTAAGAAGCCGTTTGTTAAAGTAAAATGCAAATATTGATAGAAATCACCACCCTCCGCGACAACAGATTTTGACAAGATGATTATTGAGTAACAAGTGGCCACAGAGGCCCCAAGACGCTCACCTGACTATTTGAAAAATAGAAACGCAAGAAAAAACAAAAGACAAAGAACGAATAAAAAATGTCGACTAAAAGAACATAAGTGGAAACTTGAAAAAAAACTGCCCTAAAATAAATAATACTATAAAAACAAACAAAACTCAAAAAAGAAAAAACAAAAGGCCAAAGGAACCGCCAGACACACGGATATTAAAACAAAAGGCCAAACAGGCCTAAAACACTCTTCTGGAACATGAAAACACTTATAGAATTTTTGTTTAGAATTTTTGTCAAAGTAAAATTACAAACACCAGCAGAAATTCTCCTAGGTCTTATCGTGATAAGCTTAACAAATCTAAATGAGACCAACCCAAGGATAATATCTGCTAAATTGCAGAACTCTGCGACAAGGGTTCTTTTTAAGTAAAAATACAAGCATGGTAAGAAATTACCTCCCCTTGGTCCGTTGATATATATGCTTAACGAATCTAAAAGAGACAAACCTTAGAAGAATATCTGCCAAATGGCTACTCTCTACGATAAATGGTTCCTGGAAAGATTTAAGAAAATGTTGACATAGGACGGACCGATGAGGCCCGTTCAGAAAAGCTCATCGAGCAGAAGCTCCGGTAAGCTTAAGATACAAACACCGCCAACACCTTACTGAACTCTGATTGCAATAACCCGAAAATATCTGAATAAGACAACACATGGACAATGTCTGCTAATTATCTACGACAGGGAGAAATAGACGTATGAAGTTCGATTAGAACAGCTCACCGAAGCATTCGCCTAGGTGAGCTAATAGATCGCCGCCCTCTGTCTCAAAAATGGCAACACAACCCTTTCAAGTCGCTTCTCCCGATGCGAAAATATTTTGGCGATATTTATTGATATTTCGATTTACGGCAAAACCCGCTATAACCAGCTTTTTACCCCGAAATCGGCCATTTTATCTTCGGCATTCAATCTCGATTACACACCACGCGCGCAGTCAGAAAATGGAGGAACAGCCAGCGTTAGTAGTCTCTTATCATTTGATGAATCCAGCTGTACAGGGCAATATAATGTCCAATAATTCTGTAATTTAATGTCCAATGATTCTTTTTCATACCCTGCTGTCGCAATACGAAACACTCTGTAAACGATTCCATTCCCCATTCCTATTTATCCCTTCCATAACAACCTAGACTGTTAGCCCATTTATGCAGACGAAGATTTACAACTCTACTTTGAAGAACAATCTTAAAGGAACAATCACGGTTACATCCCATTAACCTCGAACTCTCACATCGCTGCATGGTCTGTGCTTCGGGGCAACACCCACAGCAGTCTAGTTCAGGTAAGAAGGAAGTTGATGACCCGGGGGTCAAGTCAACGAAAATAGCATAAAATAACGGATAGTCCACGCGGCAATAACACGCCAGAATGTATAACGAAGTTGAATACACTCAGTACACCGGAGGGAAGCATGTAACATATTTATTAGAATGCCGGGTGTTGCACTCCTAGTAAAACTGGTCGTTGCAGTTAAAGCACGCCTACAGTAGGTTAAGTGCTATAATGAACGTACGATATTCGATAACTGCGATATTCCAAACGAAAAACAGACACCGTGCTTTATCGACTAACAGGTGTCTGAAAATTTTCTATACAGAGAGGACACGTAGGTCACGTCTTGATTCGTTTACATTACTGCTGCACCACCCAATATAGAACATGTGTCATATTGTTGCCGTTTCAACGAGATTGAAGACAGATGGATAAATCGTGCAGTGTAAGGTGAGTAAATCAATTGGTTCGATTACGTAAACACGTTACGTGACAGCGAATATTTGTAATTGCTGTTTACTGATAAGTGTTTGGCCTATTGTTTTCTGGTTTTCGCTAATATCATTATTTTATTCGCCAGACAGAGCTGAAACTCATCAAAACAGCCGAATTTTCCCCTTATGGCTTCAGAGCTGAAACTCGATTAAGAACAGCGGGCTGTATTCTCACTCTCTCATGATCTCTAACATTTATGGTGTTTCACCACCTATGCATCTTCGGTTAATAATCTGCGTTTAAATTTTCACAACCATGGTATCCATCAGTCAAGTTATTACATCAGAAATAGGATGGCTACCAAGGTAATCATATAGGCCATTCATGGCCCTTTACAATGCTAGCCTAACATGACAAACGGATTAGGCTCACTTACAAGATGTGGGGGGAAAACACTTGGTGTGAGAAACCCAGTCTGAGTAGACAATTGATCTTCATCTATTAATGCCTCTGGTTCCAAACGTCTACATATGGGCTACATACGTCACACAGTCCGCTAAGTCTGTGAAAATGGTCTATACAATGAGATGACGACATAGCGAAGGGGTAGGCGACATAGAGACCATACATAGAACATCTGAAGGATAGCACACGCAAGTGGGGAAAAAGCCCTAACAGAACCACTACCGAGACCCCTGGGCATTCAGCCCGAAAAACGCCACAGGTAGTATACTGGTTAAAACGAGAGTTGAAACAGGGACCTCTGGATTGAAAGTCAAACGCTGTAACCACTGAGTTAACTGCTCCCTTTTTGGTCATTCTTGAAATTTGAAACGGTTCTAAAACATCTTTCTTTTCAGCATCATTCCTCATCGTGATCTTCATCTTGTTTTTTCCCTATCTCTCTTCCCCCTTCTTGATATATATTATCAATTGATATATCTAATACACTTAAAAAGCCAATTTGCATGATAATATCACATGCTATTGTTCATTTTCCCTGGCTGTCTAAAGTCAGTCGGCGAACTTCAATCAGAGATACTTTTTTAAATTTCGTGTCAGGCTTCACGTAACTCAACTCGTCACCATCGATGAATGATGCTTGACAAAGGCAATCGCAGCCAACTCCTTGCAAAATTCCTCCAATAGGATAATCGCCTCTAAAGACATCGTATCTTCAGACCTGAAAGGCAACAAGATTATCATAAGATGTTATCTGACAGTGCCGTCATAAACGGTGATAAAAAGAAATCCAGAAATATAATGCAAGACTACTGACTAACAAGTTCTTTACACATGTATATTTATTATGTTGCACTTATTCTTCCTGCAATTAATTGCTCTTGGATTTTATACCTAAATAGTTAACCGCCACGTGTGACAAGGAATGATCGAGACTCCAGCTATCGTGGTTGGCATTTTCAATTGACGGTAATTTTTTGCGTGTCACTTTCTACATGCTCGTGTCAAAGCACTGGTCAAACGTCCGCGAGAATTCATTCACATTGTTCCAACCGAATGCTCTTAATTAAGGCAATTGGTAAACTGTAAATATTTGCAATATCGTCCATGGCAACAAATCAAGGCGAGAAATATTGATGCCCTGCATACTCGCGCCAAGGTTTCATATATGACCTAAGTTTGTCGAGTGTAATGTGCAGGTGGTGGTGGTGAGGACAAAATATGCTTAAAACTGCCATTCAGGTAGCTGTTCGGATGCATTGTTGCTGAACTGTTAGATGGAGATAGCCAAGTCAACTTGTTGGACTTGGTATTTGAGAGGACTCCGTTCCTAATCCCACATGCTAATGAGCGTGTGGAATTTTGTGGGCGAAAAGCGCTCTATACCATGTGTGATCATTACTGGAGTCTGCGGTTGAAATAGAAGCGTGGTTACCCAAACGCTTTTTTCATTTTTCATCTAACCCGGTTGTTTCAGAAATCGATAGTACCATCTCTCGCGGCGCCTACCTCACCATAAGCTCGTGATCTCACCAACACTAATCGTCACCTATGACAGAAAGCATTGTCGGACTATGCTGCAGGTAAAATCAGTGGCCTGAATGGACGAAAGTCATCTGTCTGTGCTGAATGACGGGACGCTAGTCATAATAAAATTCAGACAATCATATCTATTGATATCGTAATAGTCGCAGAATACATTAGCTTTTGGCAGTTCTAATGATGACTCCATAAAAGCATCTTCTAAAAATATTCTAAATAAGATTTTTCCGAAAAATAAATCTTGCTGATGCGGTAGTAAGCTTCGTGGCATCCTGATCTCTTCAAAATATCAATTTACAATTTGTATGAGTTATGTAGCGATCAAGATTATTTCTAGTGGCAAGCGAAAAAATTAATCCGTTACAATAAGCTCCCACACAGATAGTCTTACTAGGGGACTCCATGACATGGCACCAGGAACCAAATTGATTTTCTAATGTATCGAGAGAGTGAGAGAGGGATAGATAGAGAGGAGAGAGAGGGTGAGGGTTCGGATGACATCGGCTCCTGGAGCCATGCCATCATGAAAACACCCAGCTTAAGCCAACAATGTCAACATGATTATATAACACACCCGGACATGCACTGAACTACCGGCGATGTTGTACTCAGCGATGACCAAACGTTATGGACATTATCCGCGACCTTGAGAAATCGATAGCCATAAACCCACAAACTTATCAACGGCGATTCTGAACTCATCGAAAAGTAGTGCAGAATGAACGCCGACACGTGCATGCATAAGAAACATCACAAAAAGGACATAGTTTATAGACTGCTTTGGAACCGGACAATCGCTAAGAAGCTAGAAGCTAGCTAAAAACATAGGGATTGCAAAAATTTAAGATACAAATGGTACTAACAAACATTACCAGGTCATTTAACTGGACATTAAACAAAACGTAAGTAAACTCGGAAGAAAAAAACAACATAAACAAACAAGTACTGGCCTACTCGTGACAATTACTGTGAACATGCACGCTCTCAATGCCAAGAAGTCTCACACTACTGCACTACACATTCCCCTCTCTACCTCTCTACGGGATCTTCATCGCCACTAACGTCATACCGAGTGAGTGGCTCGCAGACATTGCTGTTTCGTCACGTGGCAAGAGTTAGAACCGATGTAATTCAACCACACTGTAAGAATGTATCGCTACTGAGTGGCTCGCAGACATTGCTGTTTCGTCACGTGGCAAGAGTTAGAACCGATGTAATTCAACCACACTGTAAGAAT
>WURV02226890.1:0-10160 GCA_011762755.2 Epimenia babai | reverse complement strand
AGGCAAATACAGGTAACAGCATTCATAAATCTGCTCTTTACAAGGCTGAGGTGTCCATTTTTTTCGGATGTAATTAGTAGAAGACGCATTAGCAGCCAATTGAAGTGATTAACAACACAGCACTGACCGACAGCTTGGTCCTCGTGTTTGAGCAGCGTGATCAGATGGCCGAAGACCGCCTCCGAATTGAAACAATGGGGACTCGACCACGACAACGACAGCAACAGATCCATCCCGCGCTCGACGGCGCGCGGCACGCCGTCCGTTAACTCGCTGATCCCCGCCACCGTGTCCTGGACTAGCCGCACCAGGCAGTCCACGGCCTCCACGTCGATCATCACCGGGGCGGTCCGCTCCATGATCGCCTTGACCGTCGCGTAGAAGTAGTTCGTCTGGGTCGGGTTACCGATCTTTTTGAGCACCTCCTTCTGTTGAAAAACCGACGCAGCGCGACAGGGGGGATGAATAGCATACGCTGAATATGACATATCGAGTTAATTAAGTAATCCGGTCAATCCTTGATCGTGGTCTAGATCCTTAACCGAATCCTGCTATTGGATTAGTGCTGTTGATGCCATAATTTACCCAGAACCCTAGCGTTATCAGATTATAAGGCAAGCCTGTAAAATGTACTATATATAGTTGAGATGTAAAGTGTATTATTTTTATTATAGGGTCATTCGCTCAGCTCGTCCAAATTTGGACGTCGGGTAAGTTAGATGGACTAGTCGATTGTTGATGCAGCATAAGTGAATGGGAGAGCAGCCCCCATAGCTGGCACGACGGCTGGGACGAGGATGAGGGGCTGAGCGCTGAAAACGTGCGTTATCCAACACCAACTCTAACTGCCGTATATTAACCAACATTAAGGCGACGTTGGGGAGGGTTAGGGCGCAATACGCCGATGTCAACGGTTGAGATGAACGTTCCACTTACCACAGCTTCTTCGGCCTTCTTGACGGAGCAGTTGGCGCCGGTGATCGTGAGCAGGTAGTTCCGCACGCGCACGTCGTCGAATATGATCTGGCTGAACTGTTTCAGGTGGTCCGTGAGCCGCGTGTGCTCCGGCAGGTGTTCTGGAGTGGACCGCATCGAGGTCGATGTAGCGGGACATTTAGTAACCGATCGCGCCCGGTATATAACGCGAGCGTAGAGACGGAGAAACTCCGTGGCGATTAATGTAAATCGTGTTTAATAATAGAACAAACAACAGCGATTGAAAACCACCCCACTAAATAACAATTTTAAAAATAAAATAATCAACTAATGCGATAAGCATGTGAATGATATTGCCCAATTCAAGAAGACTAACGACTAAAAAACGCTAGGAACGCTGAAACCATTTGGGCATGATTTTCCCAAGAACAGAAGCTCCAAAGCATATGGTATAAATATCTTGTAAAAATTACAAATTTTGATGTTGTGATTCTCCCAAGTACACAAACTTCAAAGCACATCACATAAATATCTTGCAAATGACCAATTCTAAATGCCACGATTCTCCCAAGAAACACTTCAAACCCTACAAAAATCATCGGCACTACATGATTTCATGATTCGCTGCATTTAATCTAAAAGCCCCTCTGACTACAGTTTTACGCCATAGTATGTATCGCAACGTAGTGATAGCTAGAGTAAGCTATCCTGAGTGAGCTAAGTCTGTCCGCGGATGGGAGACGATTCATAGACCGCCAGCCACGAGGCAAACTCGGCCTAGTCATCCTTCCGTGGGTAAGTGAAATATACAGACTGGCGATAGCTGGGAACCTAAATGGACGCAACTCGCGATGTACTGGGCACGTTTTCGAGGCCTCGTACTGCGTGGCTGAAGGCTACATAGAGAATATCATCGCCAGCACTGTCATATACGACATTCAAAGTCCAGGAAGGATGTATATCGTCACATAATAATAATAATAACAATGGAAGGACTCACTGGTGAGAAATTAAGTATGGAGCTAATTTCGAATAATCGCCGATCGTGGAATTAATTAGCGACGATTGCCAACAAAAACCTAGCCATGTAGAACTAGGCGTGTGTGAACCATGTAGAACAAAGTAACGAGAGAACAAGAAAAGTGCAATAACGGTTCACTAACTCGCGAGACTGTACAGTTTGGGGTTTATGGTGGACGTGGGCGGCGGCCTCCCTTGGCTGTCGCGTTTCAACACGTCCACTAGCTGAGACAGCGAGTTTTTGACCCTGGAATATGTGTGCGATAAGGCATCCAAGTCATTTTTACGTGTTGACTACACAGAGCTACATTAACCGAACATTAATCGTAGAATGAACGGACTGAATAAAAACATTAATCGTAGACATTAATCATTACAATTATCAGCCAGATAGCCTGCACTGATCAACTACTTAAATGAACTGGTTTAATCAACTTCATTCTAAATACAAAAAGTAGGGTAACACCTGATTGACTAAGATCATGATTAGCACAAGCTTTCGTATACAAGTATACTTTATCAGGTGCTAGTATAAAGTATACTTGTATACGAAAACTTGTGTTAATCATAACCTTAGTCAATCAGGTGTTACCTTCACTTTTCGTATTATACGATACGGCTAACATGGCAGCCCCACCTCTATCCTTAATAGATTAACCAATTGCATTAATCAACTATATTAACCAACTGCATTGATCAATTACATTAACCAATTGCATTAATCAACTACATTAACCAATTGCATTAATCAACTGCACTGTTCTTTGAGTATTGATCCCAGTGCACTACTGCCCTTGTCTCATGTACAATATGGCAACAACAAACCCATTGTCATAACAGATACAGATCAGATAACTAAGAAATGACACTTAAGTGAAACTGAATTGGTCTTATTCCACAACTTTCCGAATAACAAAATTTTTCCCATCAATGCATCACATGTTTCGTCTACCGCATGATTGATTACACGACAGGTTTAGTGATGCTTTTGGGGGGGGGGGGCTTACATGCCTGACAAAGCGTATAAGTGTATCTGCTAAATCGCCTCGCAGTGTCAGAGATATCTTAAAAGGAAATGTTAATTAGAGATAAGAACTCACGCGTGTCGGCTTTTCAACAGCTCATTGAAGGCCCTGAAAAATCATTCAGTATTTAAACGCCTTAGAAACAGTACATGTAAACATTAAATAAAAATACATGTAAACGCCATACAAACATTACATGTAAACGCTATACTAACATTTACATGTAACCCCTATACAAACATTACATGTAAACGCTCCACAAATATTACATGTAAACCATCCACATATATTACATGTAACCGCTATACAGACATTACAAAAACCAACATTATTTTATTACCTATACAAAAAAGGGAGGCCAAGTTTTTGGCCTTGTTTGTTAATGTCTGGTGCTACAGAAAGTCATAAATGGATTTGCATAAACTTATATAGCATGCACCATACGTTATAACCAATTATTCAGTTCATGAAAACTGGCCGAAATCTCCAACACGATCCGGCGTAGCCTCGATCCTGGCTAACCACTCGAAACTGTTGCAACCGGACTTTTCCCGACTGACGACCAGCAGCAGTGCGCGTTTGATTTTCATGATTAAAAAAACCTGCACCCGAACGGGGGTGTGGTTTGTTGACTGCATAAGGTATACAGCGTCGAATAATCGAGTAAATAAATAAACAACGCGTTTTCTTCTCATACGTCCTAATGATGAGAAAGGTAAAATGAGAAAAAGGCGGATGTTTTACAACGATTTCCCTCGAAAAGCAACGTCGGTCGATGCTGATGGTTTGTAAAGGTAACGAAATTATACGAGATAAGTCATCGATTACTTGTGAGCTGGGTCATCTAGGTCGATGTAGAGAGTGTAGAAGCGTTTCATGCGCTCGTCGGTGGGCAGGTGATACGGCACGAGGGACGTGTTGAATATACGCTCCACGAGCAACCTGCAACGCAGCGACCAAACCTCGTCACACAGGTTAAACTGGTAATAGTACGATATTTTGAGCATATTTCACACAGAAAAATATTTTTTTTATCAATGTTTAATGATAGAAGTACCCTAAAATGGATAAAACCAAAATCCCATATTTTTCACGTAATGTATTATTAGCATTTTACTGATTTGGGGATTTCCCAACTTCCGACTGATTTTGATATAGTGTGTCTCATATGGTTGGGCGCGAACCCGTACCGTAACCTCCGGATAATCGGTCTGGTGCTCGACCAACTGTTAGGTAGTAACACAGACAGACTTACTGTACGTTACTACGTACTTAGGTATTTAACGGCCCTTTTTGAGGAAATACTGATATTTAAATTCGTTATGATACGCCGGCAGCAAAACAGTCGCAGATTTCTGCAACGAGCGACGATCGGTTATATAAATAAAATAGTAGGGCGGCGATTTTCGAAATATTAACGAAATGTAAATTAAGGAGGTGGCCGGAGTAGCCGTCGACGTTAACCCTTAACACTCTGTTGTCACAGAATTGTATATTGCTGTAGTAATGTGACATACAGATGTCGGTGTGGTGAGGGTTAAGGTAATATTTCAAACATATTTTAGTAGTAGCTCGGGAAATGGCCTAAACATCGGTAAAATCCCCGCCGATCGCCACTTACCTGCATACAGGTGTTAAATGAACCGAAAAGAACCGAAAATAGCGATATAACGACGGGAGTTGTTGTTACCTGTCCTCGACACTTTTCTGGTAGTACGCGTGAAGCACCTTGTCCCGCACCCAGCTGATGCGCTCCACGTCCTTGGGGTCAGGCGTCGCGCGGCCCATGATCGTCTTGTACAGGTGTGCCAACCCGAGCAAAGCCTCGCGCCGTATTTTAAACTGGCACAAGAATCGATTGTTATCATCTGACTCGGTGTATACCATATATACAGAGTACTCTATTTATAGCATAATCAATATACTGAGTATAATAAGTACACTATATATAGTGAATATAATATATGTGCAAAGTATCTTATATACAATTGGTATATAAGGTATACTGTACTCAGTCTACCATGTACACTCGGTATATTCAGTATATTATATATACTTAGTTTATTGGGTAGTTACTTGAAATATGAAGGATGCTCTATATACTGAGTATATTGTGCGTATGTAGACCGTGGCCATGCCCACAGCTATTGTCTACTATATACACTAAGTATATTCATTTTACTGTATATATCGTAGGTTATCGGGTAAGTATAAAGGGTCCTCTATATACTCAGTATATTATGCGCATACAGAGCGTGGCCTGTTAACGACTCTCAATCGATGATAATGATTGAATTAATGGGTCAGTAAGACGCATGGAGTTGGTAAACGTACACCTCAGAAGGTATCTAGTGTCGGATCTATATATTTATTTGATATATTGCATTCCTGTTCATACAATACGCTCGGCTGAGAAGAAATTTCCAGAATGTTCTAGAGATGTTCTAAAGAAATGCACAGGAAAAAAGCCATATACCCCTGATGGGGTATAGGTTTTTTCCTGTGCATTTCTTTCTCAAGCTATCTATAGAACCACATTGGCTACCCTAATTACCATCGCAGAATGTTCTAGTAACAGGAATGGATTCGCAGAAAGTGAAAATGGAGCTTCAAAAATACATATTTACCAGATTATTCCATTACACGGTTAACAGGAATGTTGTATAAAAAGGTGTTACGGGAATATTCCGGAAGAAGCCTTGTATAGCACAACACTCCAAGGACTACTCAGACCCGGCACTAAAGACCCGTCTTGTCTGGATAAACGCCCTAAGCTGTATACTAGCGACACCGGGGATCGACCCCGGGTCTCCGGGCCTTGGTATACCCAGCCGGGTGACCCGCGCTGTTTGTGGAGCAGACAGACGGAGACTGGAAGGTACGTGTGTAGCTGCACGAGGGAGGGGGAGGAGTCACCTTTTTATCGAGGGTCCTCTCCTTGATGAACTGCAGCAACTCGCCGGTCACGCTGATGAAATCCTTCTTGGCGACCGTGATGATGCTATTCACCACCTCCGCCCTGACACTCTCCTCCGGATCGTGCTGCCGAATCTTCAGCTGATCTGTGACACGACAAATCGATACGGATACTCCAGGACCGAAGAGCGTCTCGTACGACGTTTTATACTCAGAAGGGAGTACAATTTCGCAGAATACAAGAATTTATATATATAAATGCAAATTTTTAAACATAATCATGTTTAAATTATCGTAATTACAACAAATAGCTACTTTGCTGATTGCACCTGACGAAGTATACTTGATATACGAAAACTCATGTCAACATTTCCATCAGTCAAAAAGACTTACCTTTGCATAACTTTTTTTTATTCTCATTGTATTATCGTTTTATTCTTATTTTTTAAAATCTCAATAACGTCTATAATGTCTTGTAAAGCGCATGTGAAAGGAGATGTCTTCTAATTATGCGCTATAGAAATAGCTTATTATATTATAACGGATTACAGTCAGGAGATAAACGTGGAATAATCTAGAAAAAACCCAAATAAGTTTTATAATTAATAATAACTAAACAGTCATTTCATCAACTGTCGAAAGACAAAGATAAGAAAAGACAATCGCATCCACCGGGTGAACGGACATACCTGTGACATCACGGACGAGCTCTGGGTGATGGAGGATAAAGAATTGCGAGAACTGGACGCAGATTAAGCGAACAGACGTGTTGATGTCGTTGAATCGCCCCAGGAAACACACCCACAGAGGCCGGTTCTGCGTGGCCAGAGTGGAATTAGGCTCGGAAAACATGCGAGCCAAGAGTCGCGTCACTGATTTCCTCTCGCTTTCTTCGTTGCTCTGCGTAAAACATGCCACGAATTCAGTGAGAGAATCGATAGAAAGCCAACGATGGAATCTATGGAGAGCCAATGGAAATATTTGACATCCCCAAAGATGGAATCTATGTATAGCCAACAGAAATATCAGACATCCCCAAAGATGGAATCTATGTATAGCCAACAGAAATATTTCACATCCCCAAAGATGGAATCTATGTATAGCCAACAGAAATATTTGACATCCCCAAAGATGGAATCTATGTATAGCCAACAGAAATATTTCAATCAACAAAAGTTAACGGCGAATCATTTTCCAGAAGTATTTTCGATCAAGTGGAAATATACTCATTTCCGGGCCATATGACCCATCTGGACACTGACATATGTACGAAAGCCCAACAAACGGAACTACACGAGAATGTGTAAAATTTGAAAGAACGAGTCAAAGCAACCACGTACCTGAAGGCATGTGTTACTCCTGTGTCTAGTTAGTCGATACGTATTCATATTTTTTTAGAGTAACACAATTTGCACGGGTCGTACCTTGAGCTTAAACTCGAGCTGCGGGAGGACGGCGAGCAGGATGGACGGCGCGATCACGTTGAGTTCGTAGATGAGTTCGAACAGATGGTGAGAGACCTCGCTCTCGGACGTCTTACCCAGCATCAAGGCGTTGTTGAAAAACTGTCGAGTTCAATCACAGTTGATTACCCTAGTCGGGCGTATAATCATTGGAGTAGACACGTCTCGTATAGCTTGGACAAGGAAGCGCCGAGAAGGCAGCTATACGGCATAAAAATGTGTACTACTACTGATACTACTGTGATACTGCGAGAATGATGACTCATCACAAAATGCGTACTCGTGTACTCACCAAGCAATGAGTGGAATGAATGGAAATGGTGAAATCTAGAAAAAGCACGCCTCATCTTTCATGTATTGCCGGATCCATATAATTGGCCCGAGCATGTAGGATGATTTTATGCAAATCAATTCATTACTCCCAACACATGAAGCTCATCTCACAGCCAAATAGAGGCACGGACGATGGCAGCAACAAAACGTAACCTTATTCTCTGATGGCCATAACAAAAATACTCCACATGGTCCAATGATATGGTACTAAAAAATTGCCGCCATAACTTAATGATACATAGCGTTTTTTTCTTGGACATCCCTCAGGAGGCCAGGATAATTACAGCGCTACTTTTATTATTCATCCATTTTATTCAACAATGAAAAATATACGTTTTCTTATCGGTAATTCAAATGAGGACGGTTGCGCGGATGGAGGACAACAGCTCATTTCGGGTGTGAATGAATGAAAAGACTATACTTAAAACAGCAAAACCGTAAATTTTACACAAGCGTAGGTGAAAGACTGAGGGCGTACTTACGGCCTGTATATATGGTTGGATCGAGTCGCACGTGCGTTTGATGAGCTCTTTAGCCATGTTACACGCGCACTTCTTATGAGTCTGAAACAAACGCTCCGTGGGTAGTAGGCAAAAGTAAGGGGCACGTTCAGAGCGAAGAGTCAAAGGAGACGGCTCGTTCAGAGCACGCGCTCGGCGATGAGGCATTTAAAACCCCCACCCCCCAACTTTGGGTCACTGTTGCCGTAACATTTCGTGCAAATCCCATACAAACTTTTTGCATAAATTCGTTTGTAAACAAGCGTAGAGGCAAATTAAAGCTAACGAAAATATAACACCTCCTCGCCCGTAATAGCATTAGCAACGGGAGACAATTATCTCAAACAATTATAAATAAATCCAGCCAGGACCAAACACGTACCGTCGGCTAACAAACCACATCATCTCAGTCGTCCCTCTGCAACTAGGCGAAGTTACATGCCCGACCCACAAATGTAAACGAATGTAAACGATTGCACAGACCTCGCAATGCACCCGTCTCATTATCGAGGTCTCGTGATCTACTCCTGGGGAAAGGGAGGTGGGGGGGGGGGCCTACATGAACCGAGATCAACGAGACACTAGCATCCCGCTAGGTATAGTAAACAAGAAATTCGGGGGAATGAATGATGAACGTAACGAACGTTACCCTCAGCGGTTCGACGATGTTCACCAGAATCGCGTCCAACAACTCCTGGTTGACCGAATCGGCCTCCACGATGAGCGGGGTCATTATATCGAGCATAAAGTTCATCACCTTCGTGACGTGCTTCTCGCTGTAAACATGTCAACAGGTACATTAACGAAATTTAAACCTGATGACGAATGACGCGGTAAAAATTTTGTGTCTTGGACAAAAACGCGAATTAACAAACCGTAGCCATTTATTTAGATGGAATAAATCGATTTTAAGACAGGTATTTTGTACATTGACGTAAAACAAGGGCAACCTACCCTTGTTAACATCACAGTCATAATTCCGGAAAAATACATTAACGGAACTACTCGAAGAATGGGATACAGATTACCATGAATACAGTCAGAAATTGCAGCCACATACATAACTTATACCCAAATATTTAATTAGAAGGTATAATAGGTATGTATGTATTTATAGGCTGATTACCGAAGTAGGCCATCCTGGGCCATTATACAAAGCCAGCCTATTAATGTGGTCAACACAATCTGATTAGCCTCACTTATAAAGGGTGGGGGGAAACACCTAGTGTGAAAAACCCACTGAGTCTAGGCAGACAATTGACCTTTTCCATTCACGCCACTGGTTCGAAATGCCTACATAGGAACTACATATGTCTCACACTCCGCTAAGTCTATGACAGGTTCATGTTTATTTACAATGACGACATAGCGGGGAGGTAAGCGACATAGAGAGCACATATAGAGCAAACGTCAGAGGGAAAAAGCCCCAACAGAACCACACTGTAAGGGCTACCCAGACACCCATGGGCAATGGGGTATAAGGCATTTTCAGGCTGAAAAACCCCACACTAAGTATACCGGTTAGAGCAGGATTAGAACCAGCAACCCTATATTCGAAGTCGAACGCTCTAACCACTGCGCCACCAGCCCCCTAAAAGGTATAAGAACAATAAATAATATTCCAACAAAAGGTAACGAATGGTACGTCAAAAATATGCAATAACCTAAACATTCTATCCAACGCTATTATATTTGAGAGTATGAGAATATCCTATAAATAGAGATATTAACTGGAAATAGAGAGAATAACAGAATATTAAGCTGTTTATACTGTAGGAGCAAATGTCCAAAATCTTGTAGTAATACAGTATATGTTACGACTGAGCAGATATTGGGGTATCGGTTGTTTATTTGGTTAAAAAGCGGAAATTCAAATAAGTCGATAAATCATAATCGATTCCGACTACGACTTCAGAAAAGGTATACCA
This sequence comes from Epimenia babai, assembly GCA_011762755.2. Taxonomy (NCBI): domain Eukaryota; kingdom Metazoa; phylum Mollusca; class Solenogastres; order Cavibelonia; family Epimeniidae; genus Epimenia; species Epimenia babai. The sequence continues at coordinate 39 of WURV02226890.1, read as the reverse complement.
CGTGACTAAAAAGCGATAAAAATGGGGAGTGCGACTGAA
>WURV02226879.1:0-10160 GCA_011762755.2 Epimenia babai | reverse complement strand
TCAACACTTGAGTTTTACTCTCATTTAACTTGAGCATATTAGAATCCATCCATTCTTTAATCTCATTTAGACAAGCAGTAATTGTACCTTAGAGTGATTTCACCTCTCTGTGATTGTGTGACATTTTCTACTGATACGTGTATGGGGGCAGTTAGCATAGTGATTAGAGTGTATGACTTTGAATCCAGAGGACCCTTGTTCAATTCTTTCTCTAGCCAGTACAGTACCTGTAATTTTCGGAAGGAAAGCACCTTAGACCCCGGTGCCAATTGGTGTCTGGGTAGCCCTTGCCCTGTGGTTCTGTCAGGGCTATTTCCCTCTGATGTAGCCATGCCTCAGATGCTCTTTGGATAGTATCTATATCGCTTGCCTCCCTGCTATCTTATCATCCCACTGTAAATAACCATTAATTATCATAACCTTAGCGAAGTGTATGAAATAAGTAGCTCTGTAGACATTTGGAACCAGTGGCGTTAACGGAAGAAGGTCCCTTGTCTGCTAGTCTCGGTTGGTTTTTCACAGTGAATGCTGTTTACACCTGATATGTGATTGGATGATGTGTTCAGTGGATGTCTGTGTTTGGATAATATTCTTAACTCCTGTTTGTGAGTGGATGATGTTTTTACCTTTTGTCTGTGAGTGGATGATGTTTTTACCTTTTGTCTGTGAGTAGATGATGTTTTTACATAGGAGGTCATTATGACTGAACACAACCGGGCAGTGAATCTGATCGAGATGTTGAAGTAAAAGATCCAATTCGACCTCAAGGGATTTTTTGGATGGAACTTGCGTCTGCAGTCTGTGCAAGCAGTACACAGGGTACAGTAAAAAAGTAACAAGAGACACAAAAAAAGGATGACATATATATATATAGCACTTTAAAATCTGCATATTTACGAATGAATAGATTTCACGATTTTTTTTCCTTTGGCCAAGTCATTGCTCCACCAAACAAAAATCGCTCAAAATCATAAATGTCCATGATTCAAATCCTCCATCTTTTGATTCATACACTGGCTTTGCAAAAACTGAGCTATGCAATTCCCTGGGCTTAGTTATCCCATGGCACTGGGCCCGATCTAACCCTCAAATACCTGACATGAGGTTACATGTAAGATAGGGTGAATGGTCTGACAAGATTCCCCACTAACGCTGGTCTATACCATTCTATACCATGTCTCCTACCATTTCAATCTGGCATCTCAGAGACAAAGTCCTGTCAACAGAAGTTTACTGACGCGAGATGACGGTAAGAAGTTGATGTTACTAGCATCAACCCTCAGTCAGCTGGTCTAAAGTAAATTACAAAAACTACACTCCATAGCTTTCACCAGTGTAACGGTTAATTCAATATTTATCCTGCATTACCTATAGTTGTGGTCGATAACTCTACAGTCACCTACTTACTGGTGCTGTCTGATAAATCTACAGTCACCTACTTACTGGTGCTGTCTGATAAATCTACAGTCACCTACTTACTGGTGCTGTCTGATAACTCTACAGTCACCTACTTACTGGTGCTGTCTGATAACTCTACAGTCACCTACTTACTGGTGCTGTCTGATAACTCAACAGTCACCTACTTACTGGTACTGTCTGATAACTTAAGTCACCTACTTACTGGTGCTGCCTGATTGGGTCATCAAAGTGGGTTGGTATCATACTCAAATATCTCTTGACTCGTTGAGGATAACACGATTCGACTTTGCCGTGGTTGTTCTCTCCCCTAACAGCGTTGATCGACTCGCGGGGCAAGGAATGCATAGCGACCAATTTCTTGGCTATTAATCTATAAATAATAATTACTGTATGGCATTTGATATATAGGGTATATCTACTGATTAAAAATGTTCTTATTGAACATTGAAACATTTAAAAGAATGTGATATATTTAATTCTGCAGTCAGTCATACAGACGTTATCACTTATTATCTGTGTTACCATTTCTTCGTAATTCACACAGCTACTATAATGCGTTTAATGTATAAAAATGAAAAAAATCTCCAGGAATAAAACATACCATGATGACATGATTACTGAGCATGCTTAATAGATAAAACATAACACAGTGTAAAGGAGATATCGAAATCATGAAATATACATCAGAAATAAAAGTATACTGAAAAAAAATTTAAACAAAGTGAAAGTGAAAGTGGTGAACAAAACAATTATCGCGTGAATTATAAGGATGACCATGAGAAATAGCGATATTGAATGCATATAACTTTTTTCAGACAAGAATTACGTGTAAAGGTGTGGGTTGCATGTTAGCCATATCGTTAATACCAGAAATCGAAGAGCTGATCCGATTGCTAACCTTAGTGTTATCTGTTATATTAGTTTGTCTGATATAGTGTGATAATTCGAGAGTTTTAATTATTACACAAGAGGCCAAAGAGGCCTCAACATGCTCACCTGGCTATTGGAAAAAATAAAAAATTAACAACACAAAAGAACAGAAAATGTTGGAAAAATGTAGCACTTGAGACGCTTGAAAAAAAAATAAAACAGAGAAAAAAAACAAACAAAATCTCAAAAAGGAAAAAACAAGAGCCAAATAGGCCTACAGACACTTGGATATTGAAACAAGAAATGAAATTAAATTTAAACTATACAATAACCACTGTCCAATTATGCTGTATCAGATTCCATGTTTCTAAGCGATATAACTGAGTGTGAATTGTTAGAAGTTGTAAATACATTTAGCAGTAAAACATCTCATGGACACGACTGCATGAGTATGTCTTTTATTAAACAAATTATTAATTTTTTTATAACTAGGCGATTGTATCATATATTTAATAAATCATTTGAACATGGCATTTATTTCAGAACAAATGAAAATTGCTCAGGTCATACATCTTGCCAAGACAGATGATAAACAAGTATTTACTCACTATCGGCCTGTTTATTACCTCAATTCTCTAAAATTCTAGAAAAACTATTCAACAAAAAATTGGTAAATTTTTGTCAATAGTAACAAAATTTTATTAGAAAGTCAGTATGGATTTAGAAAAAACAGATCGACATCTCTTGCCGTGTTAGAATTAGTCGAGAATATAACATCTGCTATTAACCATACTATTAGTATTTTTGTTGACTTTAAAAAGGCATTTGATACTATAAATCACGAAATACTTATTAAAAAATTGAGACACTGCAGTATTAGGGGTGTTGCGTCACAATGGATTTTAAGATATCAATGTAATAGAATACAATACATACCTTTAAATAATACTGACTCAGATAAAAAAACATGTTATTTGCGGTGTACCACTTGGCTCTGTATTTGGCCCTACGTTATTTCTCTTATATATCAATGATATATACATAAATTGTCTTCATTATTAAAATTTATCATCTTTACAGACGACACCAATATTTTCTTATCCAATAAGGACATAAATAAGGCTTCTACTGATATGTGTATTGAATTAAAAAGGGTTTTGCAATGCTTCCAAGTAAATAAGTTATCATTAAATATAAGTAAAACGAATTTTATCGTATTTTATAGCAAACCCGCATACCTAAATGTGAATATTTTAAGTGTACATAGGCAATGCCCTAACGTGGAATTAAATGTGCTCAATCTAAAATATCGAATAGCTTGTATATATTATATAGCTTGTATATACAGTGAAACCTGTATTAAGCGACCGTCCCCGGGACCGGCGTAAAATGGTCGCTTAAGACAGTGAGTGTACTTATATACCGAAAAACGTTCGGGACCGTTGAAAGGCGGTAGCTTAAGACGAGTGGTCGCTGTATACGAGTGGTCGTTAGAGTAGGTTTCACTGTATTACATTTTTAATACCGATGCATTGTATTTGATTTACTGTACCCTCATTTTACCATCTCTTAATTATTGTTTTCAGGTTTGGGGTAATAATTAGGTTTCACGCATTCAATCCTTATACGTGTTGCAAAAACACGCTCTTAGAATCATTAAAAAATGTAATTTTCATGAAACTTCTGTTCCTCTGTTCCACAAAATGTACACCTTGAACTTCTCTGATTTAGTGAAACTTAAAACCACATGTATATTATATCATGCCTACCACAAAGTTTTGCCAAAAATTTTCAATGTTTATTTACTGTTACAAATTCGCCTTATCCACGCTGCAGAAATAATTACAATTTTAAAGTGAACTACAGAAGGACAAATGCGACATCCATGTGTGTATTGAATACCGGTGTTAAGCTATGGAATAAGCTAGATTTTTCACTAAATTGTAGTAGGTCCATTATAAGTTTCAAAAGGTTATATAAAAAGCAGTTGATTTGCAAATATGGAGAATTCTAACAGCTCCATGTATTTGTATTAATATTAAGTCTAAAATAGCCTATTATTTTCATTGAAGTACACTGTATGATTATGGTAACATGGAATACTCACTGTTCTTTGTTATTATCACAGTATTTTCCATATTCGTGTAGTTATTATATTAAGGGAGTAACACTCGATAAGTTCCACTTCAGTTACTCCCCTTTCTCATGTGATATGTGATATGATGCTGTACCATAATCATGATAATGTCTTATATTTTTGTGATTTGATACATATGTCTTATAAGACATACATCTCATATCTTTGTGTATTTGTTACATATGAGAAATAAATAAATACATAAATAAATAAATTAGAGGCCAAACAGGCCAAAAAACACTCATTCATATATTAAAACAAAAGGCCAAAGAGGCCTAAAACACTCTTCAGGAACATAAAAAATATTAAATAGAACTGAGTGGTCAGGGAGATTTAAGCTTGTTGAGAAAATTTTTACATTTTACATGAGTTACATTGCAAAAATCAGCAGAAATTACCTCCCATTACATGGACGGCGATTCCCGCACAAATGAGAACAAGACCAACGCGAGAACAATATCTGCCATGGAAAGTTCTACACCAAGCAGTTGTTCGGAAGAAATTTTTTTCAGGTCAAAATACAAACATCGGCAAAGAATTACGTTCCCATGGTCTAATGATGATATGCGTAACAAATGCGTGACCAACTCAAGGATAATATCTGCCAAATAGCAGAGCTCTACGATAAATGGTTGTTGATAAGATGTTTTTAAGAAAACGTTAACATCGGACGGACAGACGACGGACAAAGATCGATTAGAAAAGCTCACCGAGCACAAGGTCCGCTGAGCAAACGAGTCACTCTATAAAATATTGATCTTCATCACATGAATCTAATAATACCATAAGGCAATGACCTGGAATAAGTGGGTTTGGTCTCACCTTTGCATGTGTGGTTGTCGTACCGTGACCTCATCCAAGGTGACACCATCCACGTAACCATAACAGATCCCGTTATGAAACGCGCAGTGCAGAGGAGGTGCGAGGCCTGCGCGATGCATGATCTGCACATTCTGTTTCTCCTTCACTCTGTCTATTATCAGGTCAGTTTTCTCGCCGTATATACGCACGAGGATCATATCCTCAGCACCATGCACGTAGCAACCAACGAGCTTATTGGTAATTCCATCCGTGAATACCTGGTTTCAGTTTCAGTTCTATTTCATACACACTTATTCAATGGTAATGGGAGGTAACTTATTAACTGATATTATTTTCTGTTTACACTATTTGTTATTAGCAACACCTTCTGCAGCCGGGATTCCCAAAGTGACTATAGATAATTGAAACAATCTTTAATGAGAAATAAATATTCAGCAAAAATGTACTAAGAATGTTGCCGTATTGATATTCAAACCTTGTCTTAGGTATCTTTACCTACATTAATTACTACAAGGGCTCAGTTGAGGAAAAGCTATGGTAAAAATGAGGTAAACCTAAGGTGATAAAAATGAGGTAAACCTAAGGTAAAAAAATAAAAATAGTCAACGTAAGCATTGTATCAGGTCTTCGGACTGTGTAAGTGTCTTTAAATAAATAGAGCATTATAATTACCATGGTGATTGGAAACACATTTTAATGTTAGCCTACAACAGGTGACATTAGTCTACAGCGTAAGTTTTTAGCAGCTGAACAAGTTTAACATATACCAAGTGTGACATCATCAAACTTATTGTCTATGTACCAACAATTACCAACTAACCTTAAGTTTGCTTTCATCAACATTATTGTCTATGTACCAACAATGACCAACTAACCTTAAGTTTGCTTTCATCAACATTTTTGTCTATGTACCGAAAATGACCAACTAACCTTAAGTTTGCTTTCATCAACATTATTGTCTATGTACCAACAATGACCAACTAAGCTTAAGTTTGATATCGTCAACATTATTGTCTATGTACCAACATTATCCAACTAACCTTAAGTTTGCTTTCATCAACATTATTGTCTATGTACCAACATTATCCAACTAACCTTAAGTTTGCTTTCATCAAGATTATTGTCTATGTACCAACATTGACCAACTAAGCTTAAGTTTGATATCAACATTGTCTATGTGCGAACACAGATCAACCAACCTTAACTTTGATGTCATCAAGGTTCCACTGTGGTCTCAGTGTTTCCATCAACTTCTTCGAACTGGCTTCGATGTCTCTCTCATCGATCTGAAAATCTAGGTTGATCACTGCTTTTCTTGACATCGTGAGGCACTAGTACCTGAAAGTAACTTTGATACTGTCATTTAAATACTATTTCTATCACAAAACATGAAACCCGACAACTGGGAAGGGGTAATAATAAATAAGCTTGTCTTTTATTACCTCATTTACTCATGGTATGCTGTGATAATGAAATACATGAGATTATAGTATAATATACAGCAGAGTTGGCCAAACAGCGGATCGCGGGCCGCATGCGGCCCCCGGTACCTCTGATTTGGCCCGCGCGCTCTTTCAAGTTTGATCAAGTACTTTATGATACTAAGTCTACTTTTTACCAATTAAGCAGTGTGGACTAGTCACGCGTGGACTGTAAACGGTCTATTGACTAAAGATTAGTAGCACGTTTTGATTACATAATCGGCATCCAATACATTAGTTAATCGGCCAAACGCTATTCATAATCAAGATAACACACCCCGCCACTGCGCATTTAGCAGCAGCCATTCCTCATCAACACTCACTTTCCACTTTCAGTTTGAGTAATCACGCGATCGTGCATCATTGTTACAGAAAACAGATGTAATAGGGCAGAATAAACCAAAATGGCATTAATATTTGTTCACGAAGCCTCCAAATAGGAAACGTAAAATAAACGACAAAAATTATGAATTTAACAATGAGTGGATCGGGAAAACGCGTCAAAGCACGCGTCAAAGCATAATGTTTAAATCAGTAAACAAGTGACTTATTTGTTCCCAAGCAGTTGCGGTATTCAAAAAATTAATTTGAAATCTGTTGCCATATAAGTCTTGACTATGTATGGTTCAACTTATATCTGTGAATCCAGTTTTTTCAAAATGAATTTCCTGAAAAATAAGTATCGAGCTAATTAAACTAGTGAACATTCAACTGCTGCTCAGAGATTGTGTGTCAGTATTCATTAACCAAGTCTTTTAAGTCAAACTTTTCACATTAAGTAATCAACACCAAATTGTACTGTTATGTTTTCTTATTTCGCCATTATTCCCTCCTTAATCGTAAGGTACTTTCGTATCGTGTTAATATGTTGTAATACTTTCACTTTTGTACCTACATTATGTAAACTGTCATATTAATAATCATTGAATGTAATAAACATATAAATCATTAACTACAAATAATGTTCAATATTGTTGGAGCCCTCCAACGGTTCAGGTGTCCCTAATGTGGCCCTCGGAAAAATTTAGTAGGGCACCCCTGACATAAGTGTATGAGTATACAGAAATGAAATGAAATATATTTGATTTGAAGTGCACTATTTGCTTAACTGTTTAACACACTTTACATCAATAAATACACTCATTGAAAACGATGATAAGGCCTAAGCAATGCCAGAATGTATATTGTATGAATAAGGCAGGTTTTATAATCATCCAACTATAGTGCTACAATCAGAATTAGCAAGCTATTCGAGGTGAGAGGGAACATTTCAATTTGATGCTGTGCTTGTATGTGATGTACAGTGAAACTTGTATTAAGCAACCGTCCGCGGGACCGGCGTAAAACGGTCGCTGAAGACAGGCGGTCGCTTAATACAGTGAGTGTACTTATATACCGAAAGCCTTCGGGACCGCCGAAAGGCGGTCGCTTAAGACGAGTGGTCGCTGTATACGAGTGGTCGTTAGAGCAGGTTTCACTTTATTTCCCTAAATACCTCTCTCCTCTGAAATGTTCTATGATATTTTGGTTTTATATATACCTAATATTACATTGCAGTCAACATGAATTCTATACTTATCAAGCTATGAACGCAATTTTAATTTCTTATACAATCTTTTACAAAGCTGACCATACATTTAATTTAGACAACAGGCTATGTACATCGTAGGTAATAATAAGATAGCGTCATTAAAATCTACTTTAAATAACATAAAATAAATAATAAATATATACGCATACATAGACTGGTGTTAAATAAAGCATCTAACATGGAAAAGCAACCATGGACTCCCAAGACTGGTTGATGGTATCTAATTTGATAACTTCACTTTGATGCGTGTCTAACCCTTCACATTAGATTACAGAGTGAGCAGATACCCCTCTACATGATCCCAAAAAATCGAAAAAATAGTTATCACTATTGTATCTAAAAAATCAACATTTTGATCAGTGACTAATAGGCCGTTTACACTCAGATATTTATATCTGAGAGAAATTTCACCGCGGTGAATCTCGATTCAGCGAGCGTTTACACTTGAATACACTCGGCACAATATCTGCGCTGCGAATGTTGTCACGTGACATACTGTAGTTTCCATAATGGCGGCGTGCTGTCCGCCACACTCCGATTACTTTCCTCCTAACAAAACCGACGATGACGATGATTCTGAACCTGAACTTCCAATTGTGACAGCAGGCGTAGTCAGAGCATCGACTGAACTACTCATAGCGGCTGGAAAAAGGCAACGAGGTACAATATTGCCACGTCGGTCGCTTTCGCAGCGCCAAACATTTGATTTCGCAGGTTCAAAACGGAGTATAGGTTGGAAAAGGCGCAGTACAACATTTACTGAATGCAAGCGTCAGCCAATAAAGGCTCCGACATGCAGTTTTCTATGACTGATTGTGGGAACTATTCAGCACGGATACAATACCTTCGACACTCGCATACTGCCATATTGCTTGTAATGGATAAGATCAAGCCTCTACCGATCTTAGAGACCGGTTTACTCCAGAAATCGGTGATAAACGACTCGCTCTCAGGGGAGAGGGCAGTCGCAAACCTGCGACCTGTAGGTTACGGACCTAGCGCCATTACCGACTGACCCCTGCCTTCCCCACGATTGACGCGAGTTTATCACTTGACGACAAACAGCGAGGTTTATAGTGTAATAACGCAGCCCTCACCTTTTACTTCACGGACTGTACCGCCCACCGCTATACGTGCTGCATCATGTGGGCTATATCCCAGTTCGTGTTGCTCTGAACAGGGCCGAGCATCTCCACCCCGTCACTCGTTACCACGGCGATATCGTACTGCAAAACACAGCCCACGAAGCTACGATAAGCGCAAACGACATCTCAAGAGTATTGTCACAGCTAGCAAATTAGGAGTAAATTTGGAACAGCATTCGTAAGAACGAGTACGAAACATACGTAAATTACCCCCCCACCCCACCCCCTTCTCCGGCGACACTATCCTGAAAAAAACCAGAAAAATGCATGTAAATTACCCCCCTTTGCTACTGTGGAAAAACCAACGTAAATTACCTCCCCTTGTTCCAGTGGCGCCAGAGTTGTAAATGTAAAAAAAGCAAAATCACGAATGTAAGTTACCTCCGTCTGTTCTAACAGTACTATTATGCAAAATGTGGATAATGCCAACCCAGAGACAACATTTACTGTCAAATGTCTCTGCCCTGTAGCTTCGGTCTACAAAATCCTCGGAACAAATCAACATGAGCAAATAGTTACTAATGTATCAATGACCTCCCTTTGCTCTGTACAGAGACCGGTTTGTTTAGTGCGGGAGCCAGCCTATGGACCACAAAATGACAGAATTGACGCCCCGGGGCAATAACAATTATGTTTTCCGTTATATCCTATAGGTAAGGTACTTTATCTGGACTACATAGCCGTGAGTTAGTACC
>WURV02226868.1:0-10161 GCA_011762755.2 Epimenia babai | reverse complement strand
AATAAAATTCGCCGAAAAGAGGCATCGGCGGAATCGGCGAATATTTTACACCGGCGAAAATAGTATGCCGTACAGTAAAAGACTAAAATTAAGACTCAAGTGTATAACTGTAAAATAAACCACAACACCGCCACCTTGCAAATATAAGTTTCAGTAAATTTGGAAATAATGATAAAATATGTTTATTTATAGTGTTACAATATAGTTATATAACTTTCAGCAACACTTCCCATTTTTATACTCTGCTCACGAATATACACCAATAAATAGATATCAATAATACTAAATAGGCGAAATATGCAAAATGCGATGCACACAATAAAATCTAAATTGCTAGGACAATTCACAATAGGAAAAAAGAAACAAATGATACTCATGGTGGAATGGTTAAATATTTGACTAAATCAATATTCGAGAAATTGCTTGAATAAATGAGTTTTTAGTTGTGCTTTAAATACAGTTAATGACTGGATGGATCTCATAGTTGCGGGAAGTTCATTGAAGGGTTTGGGGGCGGTACCTTGAGACGAATCTGCTCGGGCATTCTCTCCGCTTGGTACGTGAGGACGCCCTTGTCGCAGTATCGCCTCCCGTCACTTCGGGCGTGTCTCCGCACGTCGTATTCCTGCGAACCAATCAAATCGCACCGTAACTCTATCGTTATAATATCGTTGGCAAAAATTTTACCAAGATGTCACAAACAAACGCAAAAATTTTACCGAGATGTCACGAAATACCGCAAAAATTTTACCGAGATGTCACGAAATACCGCAAAAATTTTACAGAGATGTGACGAAATACCGCAAAAATTTTACCGAGATGTCACGAAATACCGCAAAAATGTTACTGAGATGTCACGAAATACCGCAAAAATTTTACAGAGATGTGACGAAATACCGTCGCGGGGACTTCGCGGAGTCGTTTCCCCCCCAAAAAAGTGGTTAACGTCCTTCAGCTGGCTTAGGAATAATTCGGAAAAACTTTTGGTCGGATCGGATAAATAAGGACATCCATTATTCGATTCGTCGATGCTCCAAATATCACGTGTAGTAAGTAGGACTACAAACGTTGGACAGACCTCGATGGTATTGTATTTGCACTGAATAGCGGCCGTGAACATTCACTGTAAATCATGTCTCATAGCCTTTAGAGGCCGATACTTGAGGACCATAAATCTTGCGCTTAAGCTACGTTAAGGTACGTATATTCGTGGAATGTTTTCACAAATAGACAAAGAGATTGAAATTTAAGATAAATAATCACTGACTGTTATTATGGCTGTCACCCTGAGATGCATTGACCCATGAGATCTATAATTAGAGTGACAATTAGGCGTACTACGGCGAACGTACTGTATGACGTATCGAACATCATGTTGTATGACAGAAAATTCACCTGACCTAAACACCTTGACTTAATGTTTCAAATTTTCACCGTCGATCACTTTAAAGGGAGATAATAACGACGACGGTAAAAATTCAGTTGTAATAATTGACCGGGTAGTTTTTCGTGCTTGATACAAGAACAATAACTAGGTGAAAACCACATAAAAAGTCAGATATATTAAGTTACGCTGAAAAATGAGATAAAAAATAGTGAATATATTCTGATGTTTAATAATGAAAACAACAACGGTACTCACAGTAGCCAAACGCTTGTCCATGTCTGGGATGGCCTTCTCTATTGCCATCTTCTGCACATAAGCACAGGCCAACTCCACGTTGTCTTGGGCGATGGACTGTGCCGTCTGCTCGATCAGCTCCTTCTGCGGTTGGTTCATTCCCTGGAGACGTAACGACCAATGAGAGCGCGCGAGAAATGTCAATGGAAATTACCCAAAACGGAATGAGATGGTTAGACTGGCATGAATGTGACTGGTTAAATGTCAATGGAAATTACCCGGAACGGAATGAGATGGTTAGACTGGCATGAATGTGACTAGTTTAAATGTCAATGGAAATTACCCGGGACAGAATGAGAAGGTTAGACTGGCATGAATGTGACTGGTTAAATGTCAATGGAAATTACCCGGGACAGAATGAGGTTAGACTGGCATGAATGTGACTGGTTAAATGTCAATGGAAAATACCCGGGACAAAATGTGAAGGTTAGACTGGCATGAATGTGACTGATTAAATGTCAATGGAAATTACCCGAGACAGAATGAGAAGGTTAGACTGGCATGAATGTGACTGATTCATTTGTTCCAGATAACGTCACGCCGCGATTCGCCGTATTGTTAGATAGTTATTAGTGTTACTAACACGCAGCGTGTTGGTGAAGCCAGTCTTGAGATTGGTGCTGATGCTGACGAGGAGTGGTTCCCGGCACGTGATCAAGGTCAAGCCAGCGGTCATGTTGCGGACCATGTTGTGCGCCGCCATACGCATGCGGGTCTCCTCCGGGTCCAACGCGAAGTCCTGAACAGTGGACAATCGAATAGAGGCCGATGGAAAATAACGGAGGTCAAGCCCAAATTGAAAATTAGGAAAATTCCTACACTAAAAATAATGGGAAATTTCCGAATGTTGAAATGTTTTGTAATAATAATATTAATTTATATATTTTATAGTGCTCCTTGGTAACACTGAAGTACGACAGAAGACACTTAACAATAATTAATACAATCCGTAGACTACGATACACTATGTTTTTTAGAATCTAGAAATATAAATACACATGTATACATAAAAACATAAAATTGATAAAATATATACTGACACACATAGAATGTTAGGAGACACATTCAATCATACAGAGGGGTATATGACGTATACTTCATCAGATGCAAACACTCCCTACTTGATGAAGTATACTCGTTATACGAAAGCTTGTGTTAATCCTTATATAGTTAGTCAACAAAGTATTACCTTCGTATCTTCGTATTTACAACATGGCTAACACTGGAACCCACACCTCCACGTTAAAAAGATCCTAGATAGAACTTGAAAACTAGTTCGGCTGCTGAATTCACATTATTGTGAAAAAAAATACTTTTGGCAACAGTTTTGGAAGCAAGAAATTTGACGTCGGCGTGAACCCTGACCGTAGAAACTGGCTTGATGTTCGGGGAACAGATTAATATGATCCATCGGATAACGGGTTGATGATTGAACATCCGCCGCTGAGACAGCGAACATTGTGAACTAAACATCATGTAATTTTTACATAGAAGAAAATGGCCGACTTAAAAGTCTGGCTGCAACAAACAACTCGATGAAAAGGTAATAGACGAGACGTATAATACCGTGACATCGATACAGAGAGTTCACAGCGATAGTGAATAATGAAAAAACGATCGCTTTAAACAAGCGAAGAACTCAACAGGGATAAAACTCGACCCACCTTCCTGTCAGGCTTCGATATTTCTGGCAATACGGAACAAAATGGCCGCACAAACTCGAGGAATTTAACTGAAAAAAATACAAGTATAGTATAAAATGCGAAATGTTATCGATTTAAAGAATTAATGTAAATTAATGTGAATCACGTACCAAACCATGAGTACACGATTGCTTACAGTTTGACAGCGTCCCATATAAGAGACTCTTAAAAAGCTATAGGCCTATGATATTAAGGGCAATATACACATATGTATATAGAGGTTTTTTATGCAACAAGAAACAAAAGGTTTTAGTTAATTGGAAATTTACGGACTGGACAAAGGGGCACTACAAGGTACTATGCTAGGAGTAATATTATTTACTTTTTTTATTAAAGATTTATCAAAAGAATTAGCCCCACGCTTGTCTATTGTTCAACAGTATGGTATACAACCCACAAATCAGACTTGATAGAATTACTAGATAAAGTACAAAGAAGAGCTACTGGATAAATGATGGGTTTAAAGGAATTAAAATATGGAGGACGACTCGAAGATTTGAAATTACCAACACTAGACTATGGAAGAGAAAAAAGTTCAGGTGTTCAAGATCGTTAAAAATACAGATAATATAGAGAGTGAGAAATATTTCTGTGTTCAACAATACAGACAAAAGAGGTAGTAGTAGAACCATACGTAAACATGGTTATAGTACAGTAACCAAAGAGAACATATTTTCAAACTGAGAAATAAAATAGATCGAATGCGCTTACTGAAAGTACGGTACCAGCGAACACTATTAACTCCTTCAAGATTATTTTACCATTACACCCACACACTTTCTGGCATTAATTTACAGTATCGCAGTATAATCTGCGGTTCTGAAACATGTTTCTAGAATGCTTACTATTTGAAATTAGTCGTTTTGCCAATAACTTATTTTATCTTCTTATATTTATGCTACTCATACTCTTACAATGATTATACAACAGCAGAATTGTCGGTATCCGACATCGTCGCCATAACTCATAGCACATTGCGCACAGAAATGTGCTGTTTTTTGTTTACATTTCGTTTGAGTACAAATTTTATGCACTACTGTACCACACAAACGAATAAAAATCACTTTATAATGAAAACAGGTACATTAGGGTTAGTTCAGTGTTAGGTTTTACTATTAGGGCTAGTAATGGGAGTATGGTGGAATTAGGGTTAGGGTAGATTTAAGGGTTCGTTTGTGTTGTTAGTTTAAGGTTACAATTTGTATAGAATGTAATGCGAGAGTTGCAAAGTGCGATAATACTCGCAGCGCGAGGAATGCATTGTACAGATCAGAATCAGAACCAGTTTCAGGTAAGAGGGGGTAATTACTAAAAAACAGCTAATTTATGAAGATTTTAAGTATCAGATTCGTTTAAAACACACCAAAAACAGCCAGAAAAACATAAATTTGTTACTAAAATCTATGTGGTTGTAATAGTACAAATTTACCCAAGAATGTGTTGGAAATTGGGAAAATAACCAAATCAAGTATGATATAGAGGCCACCGAGGCATCCAACCGAATGTGTGTGAAGAATCTCTCCCGAGTATCAAGAGGGACAGAAAAGCCAAGGCACGAAATGTCCATTATATATTATCACATTATAATAAACAAATAATAATGAAAATACTTCATTGTGTACCATGATAATAAACACAATCAGAATTGGAACAGTTAACTAGCGTGATGCGGGTTAGAATGACAGTTAGGGTTAGCAATAACATTGAAATCATTAGAACATCGTTCAACACTCGTTCACCGCGCCTCAGAAGTCAGAATCATGAAGATGCAGTGATAGCAGCGGATTCATAATTGTTTCTGTCTGTATAACTGTGATTACTTAACTATTTTAAAATTGGGTTATTGATTAGTATTAGGTTTTACCGTTGCAATAAGATGGGGGATATTTATTCAATCATACAATTCCGGTGAATGCCGCCGTTTATAAAGTTAACGGTCACACAAATTATCTAAATTACAATAGCCAGAATAATAAATACAGAACTACACAAACATGAACACTTACTCCCCATGGTCGTTCTTTGAATTAAGGCGTAAAATAAAAGTTTTACCGGCCGGTACAAATAAAACTTATACCGTCGGTTTATTCAATCAGAATGAGTGACACGTCGGACATAAAGCGGAAGTTGCGAATGTGGCGTCCTTCTACCAAAATGGCGTCGGAAATATTATACATCACGATCTCTGTGCTACGAGATTATGCGGATTACACCTCGTTTTGTAATTTGCCTATTTTTATTCTTCAAAGAAACTTTTAGTAATTGCTTTTTCATTATTAAATTACGTTATATACGTAAATCATAATTTATGTATATACATTTGGCTATGTCTATCTGACTACAACGTCGCCAGGTAGTACGAGATTTTTGTTGTGTTCAGCGAAATATTGATGTTGCACGTGAATTCATATTGTGTTTTTATTATTAATATGGAAATACAGAAGACATAGAAGTATCAATGAAAACAGAGCAATCTGGTTGAATGTCTGTAATGTTAGTAATATAATATAACCAGTAATTTCATTTTGGCGAATGGCTTGTGTAGAGCATGTCGAAATGTGATTCTTAGATGAACTGCTCAAGACCTCTATCGGAGTTAAGTTGATCTATTAAAAACTACTCGAATGTGAATTATGATATGACTCACTCGAAAAGGTGTTTCCTGTCTATTTTTCGCACACTAAAATGCTAAAACGGCAACTTACACACACGCTGTTTTATCAAGTGTCGATATTTTGTGAAAAGTTGTAAACCGTTGCTAAATAAAGACGTACTCACTAAACTACAATCAGTGACTGCAAATGGAACTAAATTACTAGTCATAAAGACTCTCACATATAATGACTAGTATTAAAATAATATATTTGTGAATATTATATTACATCCTCTTCACATTCCCGGCTGACTCTATGTTTGTAGTAAAATGTTAATAATCGATCGAATTACATGCTACATGCTATGGATCGGGAAGTATTACCCAGTGCCCTATATGTTATATAGGCTAGTATTTTTATATAGGTCGGGGTATATTTGCAAAAGAAAAAAATTTAGTATAAACAAAACGTTTATTCATTACGCATACTTTTTATGATTTATTATATTTTTGGTTGCCATAACTACAAATTTGAACAATATGGCGATACTTAAAGTCGTTAAAATTTTAAGTTCTTGAATAACTAAAGTTGAATGAATTTTCGCTTTAAATTTTATTCGTCATAAAAGACAATGAGTCGTGTATGCGGACTTTGTTTCTCTAGGAGATCAAGGATAGCCCCTAGACGTCCCTCCGTGAGTACACTTTTCCACATGGATGGTTAGAGACATGATGCGTTTAAACTGCGAAGAAAACTTTGCTTTTTTACGTCGCAGCACATTGGTTGGAAATGTTCTGGAAAAAAGAGTATATTATTTTCTTAATGAGTTCGTTTTACCATAGCTGTTATCAACATAATTTTTAGTGGAATTAGCAATAATATTATAAAATTTGTGAATTTGTCGCTGGCAGCACCGTACTGAGAAATGGTCTGTGGGTTGCATTTGGCAACAGCCGAGTGATGCTGATGAGGAAACCAAGTAAGTATGTTGGCGGATAATAAATCCCGACCTTCATGCTACTGTCGGCCTATTACGTTACCCCTTTCACAATAGTGTATCGAGGAAGGCAAAAGCTACGCTAAATGGATACATTGAAGGGACAACTGTGGGGCGGCGAGGTGGTTGGTAATAGTCAGAAAGACACAGAAAACGGCCATGGCCACCGTTGGTCCGCCGTGGCGACCCATGCGCGGCAACAGCCCAAAAACCTATGATTCACAATGAATCACAACTTATTCATGGAATACCGAGTTCGATTTTTAATTAAAGGGCATTATAAAACAATAAAATTCCATTTCATTTCAATGATGTGTTTTATGAACCCTGCGATTCCCAACCAACAGCTTGCACAAGACTCAAAATTATATCGTGATGTCACAGTGAGATCAGTAACAAGTTAGCCCATTACTTATTCAATGAGATCAGTGAAAGGTTAGCCCATTACTTATTCAATGGGATCAGTAACAAATTAGCCCATTACTTATTCAATGAGAATAATAACAAGTTAGCCCATTGCTTATTCAATGAGATCAGTAAAAAATTATCCCATCACATATTCAATGAGATCAGTAGCAAGTTAGCCCATTGCTTATTCAATGAGATCAGTAACAAGTTAGCCCATTACTTATTCAATGAGATCAGTAACAAATTAGCTTATTACTCATTCAATGATATCAGTAACAAGTTAGCCCATTACATATTCAATGAGATCAGTAACAAATTAGCTTATTACTCATTCAATGATATCAGTAACAAGTTCGCCCATTACATATTCAATGAGATCAGTAACAAGTTAGCCCATTACTTATTCAATGAGATCAGTAACAAGTTAGCCCATTACTTATTCACAGGTCTGATGTTACCGTTTTTCACTCTTGTCCATTTTTCCACATATGGGTCAATGAAATAAAAAATTTCACGCATATTCAAATTCATTAGGTAGGTATAACTTGAGACAATCTTGAGCACACACCGAGTACAATTCTCCTGATAAACCAAAAAGCGGTGTACTTACTACGCGACATTGCCTATCAGAAGCTATCGGAGTCAGGTATCTTGAATAGAGCGTAATTCACCCGAATGTACACATCGCGTCGGATGTATGTATTAGGATGTATAAGAAATGAACAGACACACAAATAAAATCCATAATTAAAAGAAAAAAGCTACAACAAAACACGGAAACGTTGGCAACAAGTTCTACGCGGCTTTTTAAACGTAAGGCTTTTCAAATGAGTGGGACAAGTCATCGGCGTGGCGCGATGTCTGCGAGGTGTCCTAAAATTAATATCACTTGACTTGATTCAAGCGAGCTCTATTTTGGTGTTGTTATCTTATTACTTTTTTCGCGTTGACCACTCAGTGTCGCGTGATCAAACGCACGAAATCCGAGCAAACTTCGCTCTTGAACCGGCTGTCAAATCGCGGTAATTACGGGGCGATCCAAGTGGCCACCAAATACAGCGCAATTCGTTCCCTTCTTCTGGTGAAAATCTTCCGCTGTGAAGGTCTCCAAGGGGTCCCGAATGCTTATGTTATGGTACGGCATACAGGCAATTTACAATAGAACCACTTTATCAAAACGCATTTCTTCCTAAAGTTCTTAAAGGTAAAAATGACAGAGCTACGTTACCCACTGTCTCGTTGTAAACCATCATAACTTTTAGAAAGTGTGATATGTACAAGTTTTGCTGAATTAATCCCCGGCCTGTCCTCGAATGTCCTTAACGAAGGAGATCCTGTCGTGGAACTTTGTAATCTTCCGTCCGTCTTTTAAGTATTTTTTAATAACTCTTGAATGCAAGTTACACATCACTTCACTATTTTCTACTAATTGCTGCAAGCTCAATAATAGATTCAGCTTTAATAGCATCAATCAAATTTATATTGTTAAGTGTCGTAGGCATCATCTTGTCACAATGACTAAGGGATAATAAGGCACTTAAATGAAACTTTATTATTAAAGCCTAGTCTTAATCTCAGCACGTAGATTTATGCAAGCCGATCTTTAATAATCCACATTTTATTGAAAGCCCATTTTCAGTTGAAGCCCATCCCCGGGGACAACCATGAACGGAAAACACGCGTAATTCCGTCATCTAATAACCCGATATTCGACGAAGTATTCGCGATCCCCCTCGCGGAAGACGACCTCGTTGACTTCGTCTTAAATCTCCGCGTGTGGCGACGTGACGGAGCAAAGAAAGAGCTGATGTGCGAATGCGATATCGAAGAGTTCGACTTCTGGTCTAACCGTATCGGCGTGAATAGTTATCCGCTCGTATCGACTGCAAGGGTAAGTTCATCGCCAGTTCTCGGTGTGGCATATATCTAACCGAAAGGTGCTGCCCAAAAGCTATTCTGGTTTCTTTGTATGTTAACGATTTTGATAGCGTCTTAACCATATCAGGCAGGTAGGCAGCAAAGGAATCCCCATCTCACGCCCTACACCTCTGAAGAGGACAACAACATCATGTAACGTTAATGGACATAGCCATTGGGATTCCACGAATACCTCGACACAAATGCACAGAAAAATCCTTCCCACTGGCGGGACCAGAACCTACGATCTGCAGACACCCGGTCCGGTGCTGAAACCAAGATACTGAGCAACGCGAACAGACTTTCTCCCGCAAATTTTCCGACACATGGATATTTTAAATTCCATATACCATGCCAGCGATATACACAGATATCTGGAACAATCTCGATGGACTAGTTTTTTTACTGTTCTTTTTCCTGTGCTCTTCTCTCCAACAAAATATCGGTGACCGTCTCGCGAAACCCGGCGCAAGGATTTCTGCGTTTGGAGCGGTATACCTGTTGAAAGTTTATCAATGGGTTCGAGGCAATATCAGGCAGAGAAAATAGTGCTACCGAATGACAGTGTCATATATTAGCCTCACAGCGGGAATTTGATATAAAGCAATCAAATATTGAAATCAGGTGGGATAAGTTTAAAACGCGATGTTAAAAAGCGGTGAAACCCATGCCGATACTTATAAATACACGAAGCACAAATATCATTGACTATAAAAACAACTACGATCTACGGAGGGATGCCTGCTGAATTCTGGGTAGCATATTTTGACGCTTTCAACGCCTTCTTAATCTGTGTGCCACCTCTGCCCACTCATTGCACCTGATGAAGTATACTTGATATACGAAAGCTTGTGTTAATCC
>WURV02226857.1:0-10162 GCA_011762755.2 Epimenia babai | reverse complement strand
CTATCACAGATTTCAGTGTTCTGTCCTGTATTTAACCATCACCTATCACAGATTTCAGTGTCCTGTCCTCTATTTAACCATCACCTATCACAGATTTCAGTGTTCTGTCCTGTATTTAACCATCACCTATCACAGATTTCAGTGTCCTGTCCTCTATTTAATCATCACCTATCACAGATTTCAGTGTTCTGTCCTCTATTTAATCATCACCTGTCAATGTACGTATCCACCTTCATGGAAATGCATATAACCGATACACACCGAGTGCATCGGCGATGGTGAGAGCTTTGTTAAACCACATGACGGCCATCTGGTGCTCAACCAGCTTTAGTTCAGCTTGGGCTATCAGCACGGATGCCTGCAGCTGCCATTCCTGGTCATTAGCTGCGTCAGCCGCGTACAGCGACAGTTCGCCATTCGTCTTCGCCTCCTCGCCGTTCCCTAGCTCGAGGTGACACCGACCTATTTCGTGGTGCAACCACGTGCTTTCGAGGTCGCTCTTGCACATTGGCAGTTTTTTCGTCCAACTAAAAACGCCAGTCGTACATTCTTATATGAAGGGATTATTGCATTGCGTATGCGAGTGGCTTGAATATTCCCCCAGGATGAGTTAATTATATTAATTTTCATTAATTAGTATTCATATTATATTAATATTCATGGTGTGAGAAGAAGTGTGGTTGCACGACCAAAAAACGCTACTAATGGTCAAGCTGGTATGAATGAAATTTTCACATCTCTATGGATCAATAGGGATCTACTGCATGTATCCCTTGCCATCCCCATCCTACAGCTCCATATAGAGGTCTCATCAGAGGTATTGGTATTTTTTGTGCATTTCTCTCCTTTTATATAGACTGACTAGTTTATTGATCATAAGCTTTCGCATAAACACCATGCTTCATCAGGTTCCTGTTCTAGACCATATATTAGCCGTGTTATCAATCTATCTGAGAAATCAGCGTCTCAAACTTCCATCTAAATAGGGCATCTGGGCAACCTTTGTGATGTAATGAAAGCCTTCCTCCCTTGAAGTAGGTGGCTATATATCTCTAATGTTTCTATCTCTCAGAGGCTTAGTGCTTCGATATGATTCCATCTGACTGCATGACCGTCAACTATCACGATAACGAGTGATTAACAGGAGCGTGTCGTTCAGTGTCATCGATATGGTCCGTCAACTGTAGTTGACCTCACCTATAGTTTGATCTGAGCCACTGAGGCCATTTCCCACAATAATACATGAGGCTAACTAATGTACCCAGATTTGATAATCCCAACTTAGGGGGTCTGGGTAGCCCCCGAAGTGTGGTTCTGTTCGAGCCAGACTCAGTGAGTTTTTCACAGGTCTCTCCACCACCCCTTAAAAGTAGGCTGATAAATACACATTTATGGGTTAGCGTCATAAAAGGACCACACAACGGTTCAAGTAACCAGCCTATTCTTTACTAACTAATCCAAGCTTATTACTACATAAATCCATTTATGTGGTATATCGGTTTTATAACAAGTCATTGAGATTTCTTTTTTAAGTTGCTTACTGTGTGGCTTGGGCACATGGCATTTTGTAAATCGGCAACAATGGGTGAAATAAAAAGCTGGACCATGGAATTAAATCGCCTCGTTCGTGTCACTTTCGGCAACATATCAGAGCATCACAGAATGTAATCTGTCTCTGTGGATGCGGTGAATGTATCTGGCGTGAAATATTATAGTGGGAAATAATAATATGAAAAACACGTATATTGAAAGGAAAGGGACAGTTACAATTTGGCGTCGCGGACATATTCAAGACTTCGTAAACGGTCTTGAAGCGGACAGGATTCGTCTTCACGACACATGAATCCGGACGTTACATACATTATAGTTGTATAGAGCTGAGTTACATACAAAACTCACGTTTCTATGGCCAGCTCGAAGCGGCCTGTCCGCGCGTACACTCTGCCCATGTTATCGAGACTGCGAGAGATTGATTCTGGTAGGTCACTGTAATATAGAGCATCGAGCATCATGGACAGTGGTCAGCGATTCACCGATTGCAATTGTCATATACATCCAATAGCGAAGGTGTTGTTACGCAAGAGGCCAAAAAGGCTTGAAGACGCTCACCTGACTATTAGGAAAATAAAAAATAACCAAGAAAAGCAAAAAACTAAGAATAAAAAATGTCGTATCAAAGAAGCACTCAAGATGCTTGAATATAATTAAAAACTTAAAAAATCTGATAAAAATAAAAACAAAAAATAAACAACTAAAAAAAGGAAAAAACAAAGGGGCACAGAGGCCTCCGAACACTCAGATAATAAAACAAAATGCTAAACACGCTACACAACACTCATTCAGATATCAAAGAAGCCAAAGAGGCCTACAAACACTAGGATATCAGAACAGCAGGCCAAACAGGCCTCAAAAAACACTCATTCATATATATATATAAAACAAATGGCCAAAGAGGTCTAAAAATACTTTTCTGGGACATTAAAGACATTTAGAAAATTTAAGCTTGTTGCGAAAATTTTTTAAAGTAACATTACAAATGTCGGCAGAAATAGAATATCTACCAAATAGTAGAACTCTGTGACAAGCGGTTCTTGAGCCGCTTAATATTGAGTTCTTTGAAGTAAAAATGCAAACATTGCCAGAAATCACTTCCCCATGTCCAATGATGGTATGCTTAAGAAACCTAAAAGAGACTAACCCAAGGATAATAACTGCCAAATTGCAGAACCCTGTGACTAGTGGTTCTTGAAAAGATTTTTAATGTAAAAATGCAATCATTAAATTAAATCACCTTAAATTACTTCCCCTTGGTCCAATGATGGTAGGCTTAACAAATCAAAAAGAGACCAACCCAAGGATAATGTCTGCCAAATGGCAAAGCTTTACGATAAATGGCTACTGAGAAGACTATTTAGGATATATTAACATGGGAAGGACGACGAACGAAGTCCGATCAGAAAAGCTTACCGAGCATGAGCTCAGGTGTATGTTCGAACCCAGACAATATTAATTAAGCATAAGCTCAGGTGCATGATACTGTTACGTGTTAATTTTATATAGTTCAAATAATTACATTATACGTCTTAGACCATTAGGCTATTGCTTCATGTAAAGTGTGTTTGACAGCTAAGATTATAAGTATACTTAAATGACACAAATTTCATTTCATATTGTAAGGGGATATTATATTTATATATTTATTTTTCGACTCAACAAAACACAAATATTTACACAGCATATGTGCAATAGATTAATATATAATGAGGTTATATGCACCATATCTTAAAGTGTGTTTCACGGCCCAGCTCATGAGTAAAGGTTAATCAAATAAATTTTATTTCATTCATTCCATTTCAGATGTTACGGCGTGAACAGCGCGTGCATACCACTCCGTCCCGATCTCGTGGTCGCGTTTGTGCTGCTGGAGAGCCTTGTTGTATTGCCCCAACTCGAGGTACGCGTTACCCATGAGGCTGTGTAGATTAGACAGCAACTCGTCCTTATTGTCGATCACCCCGACTGGGTACTTCTCGATCGTATGCATGAACCGCATGGCCCGCTCCAGGCTGTCCTCGTGGCGGTTAGCCGTCTGAGCTGTGTGCGGTCGTGATAATTTTTATCTCATGACCTACACCGGTGATTATATTGTAGGGCAGACGCCAACGTCTCCGTGTTACCTTGTGACACAATCGCCAAAATGACTATGTTGTTCCACCTACATGTATTTGAAAGTCCTATTCGGGTTAGGTGGAGTCCATTCTACTCATTCGATTATAAATAGAGCAAGCACCGTTATACAATCGTATTATGATCAATAGACTACTCACAAAAAAACTAGGGGGCAGCTGGCGTAGTGGTTAAAGCGTTTGACTTTGAATCTAGGGGTCACTGGTTCAAATCCCGCTGTGACAAGTATACTAACTGTGGCGTTTTTCGGGCTGAAAGCACCTTAAACCCCATTGCCCATTGCCCATGGGAGTCTGGGTAGCCCTCGCAGTGTGGTTCTGCTAGGGCCTTTTCCCTCTGACGTTTGCTGTGCTTCAGATGCTCTATATATGATCTCTATGTCGCTCACCTCTCCGCTATGTCATCATCTCATTGTAAATAACCATTGACCTTCTATAGACTTAGCGGAGTATGCGACATATGTAGCTCATATGTAGACATCTGAAACCAGTGGCAATGGAAAATGGAAAATGGAAAAAGGTCAATCGTCTGCCCAGACTTGGTGGGTTTTTTACATTAAGTGTTTTTCCCTTACCCCTTTTAAGTGAGGCTAATCAAATTGTCACGTTAAACACATTAATAGGCTAGTTTTGTATAAGGGTCATAAATGAAATTGGCCTACACGATTACTTTGGTAGTCAGCCTATAAATAAATAAATATAAAAAAACAGGGCAATGTTGTATGCGCGAATGACGTTTAATTATAAAGAAGCACCAAAACCTCGCCTTTTCCTTTTTCTTCATAAATCTCTATTAATTGCATGATTGCGTTTCACTTTATCCCGATCAAGAGATAATTGTATCAACCGACGTAGAACACCATCTGCACGTCAGTTCTGTTCAGTTCCCCGTGAGTGACATCAAGTTGAGAATATCTCCTGAGGATCTCGAAGTGTGTTCAATTGTCACTAATCGATGTGAGATGAAGATGAAGTGTGTTCAATTGTCACTAATCGATGTGAGATGAAGATGGCGTCAATCGATTATAAATACCGTCTGCGTGTCAGTTTCTGCGGTAGCAGACGAGCTATTGAGAACTCTTTACGTCGGGTTTCTTCCTTTTTGCGCTAATCAATGTGACACGCGGAGACAATGCGGGTGACACGAGTGTTTTAGCAGAACCGTATTCCGAACTCTGTCTACTTCAACATGATTCGCTCTGTCGTGTCTGTCTCTTGTGTCTCTCTCTGTCTATCTGAATGCAGCCCTTGACTCTCATTAATTGCCCTTGAGTGGCATGATCGTGCAATTATAAAACCTTTTAGAATACACATGAATGCGCAATTTCGCGACATGTATCAGAGAGTTATAATTCCGTAGTAGTATCATCTCAATGGGGAATATGCACAAATTATACATTGTCTGAATCATATCAGCGAATATTATAAGTTATATACTATATAGGTGTTTTCCTGTCATATCCGTTTTATTTTTGCGATTTTCATAAGAGCTTGGCGAAAAAGGGACTAAGTTACTTTTCCACTCTGTATTACGGAGGAATGCTATGCTTACAGTTGTTGAACATCCACTACTGTCACGGTGGTATCGCAAGAACGGTCGATTCATGAAATAATTATCCTATGAAAATACACACTCTTATAATTAGAGGATATTTTTAACTAACTAAGATCGACTAAATATATTCAGTGACTAACATGTAAGGTTTGAAAAGCTGATTTTTTTACATCAACTGGCAGACGCCACGTTGGTATATGAACAACTACACAAAAATATACCATTGTCTCTAGTAAGGTTCGATGTCACATCCGCTAAATCTATAGTCTTGAATTATTTGACTAAAATCTTGAATAATTTGACTTATCTATAGTCTTGAATTATTTGACTAAATTCTTGAATAATTAGACTAATCTAAAGTCTTGAATAATTTAACTAATCTAAAGTCTTGAATAATTTGACTAAAATCTTGAATAACTTGACTAATCTAAAGTCTTGAATAATTTTACTAATCTAAACTCTTGAATAATTTGACTAATCTAAAGTCTTGAATAATTTGACTAATCCAAAGTCTTGAACAATTTGACTAAAATCTTGAATAACTTGACTAATCTAAAGTCTTGAATAATTTGACCAAAGTCTTGAATAACTTGACTAATCTAAAGTCTTGAATAACTTGACTAATCTAAAGTCTTGAATAATTTTACTAATCTAAAGTCTTGAATAACTTGACTAATATAAAATCTTGAATAATTAGACAAATTCAAACTCTAATTTGACATACATTTCAATCCTTCTACTTATCTGTATGATTTTATCGAACTGAACAGATATATTTTGTTTTGAACGGGGCATTTTTTATTTGATATTTGGGCTCTTACTCACATCAAGGATGCTTATCGGCTTGGCGGATAAGGACAGTTTAATCAAATAAATTTCTTATAATTTTTAACCATATCCTTGAAATTGTTTTTGCAGAATATTTTATAGCACATATAAATATTAATTAATTAATTAGGTAACTTGATCATAAGGGCGATCCCCTGACCTTCAAGTTTCATACGCCATACATAATAGTGCCGCGTGTTGCATGTCACAGTGCCATGTGCACCTGTGTGTGTGCACATATGGTAAATTTGTAAATATTGTAAATTAGTATATATTGTTAAAGTTAGGACTGCAGATGTTTCTCAGGGGTGTAGCCAGGCGTGGTAGACTGGCTGCCGACTCACGTTACCTTTCTAAAGGGGTACCAGAATTGAAAAAAATGAAATAATGGCATTCCTTCAGACTTAGCACCCGCTTCAGCTTCTAGGTACTAAAACGAAACCGAAAGTACGTAATGAAGATGTTTTATTTAACCACAGGGGGTTTGGTGTACCAGCACTATTCACCGCAGAATATGATTTTGGTGAGCTGTATACTCACACCTGATATTAGTATTAGATCCAGGTGTATCCATTATTTTATTAATGTTAATAAATGACTGCATTTACAGACGGCTACCAAGGCATTATACCGATTTATCTGTTATTGATTCGTGAGGGGAGGTGGTTAGGAGGGAGGGATCAAGGGAGGAGGGAAGAGTTTCACATCGATTTTATGTGAATATATTTAACTAATGCCAATCTATGGCAATTTTGGCCCACTGCAGGCGAATATGAAATAAAACTACGTATATTTTTACATGGGATCCTTGTTGCTCTCGCTTGATGGATGGCACAAAGATTTTAATTGGTTCATTTAAGATGTAAGATCGGCAGACTGACAACAAATTTACACGGCTACCATAATCACCGGCGCTAAACAAATTACGACACTGCACGAACAATTGGCGTAATTTCCGTCTGCCACTTTCCCAGAATCCCTCGCTTTCATAAGTGACAGGCCCCAATTAGGCAGCAAACAGGGAGCCAATTTACTCAATTATCCGTCTGCCAGGGTTCTCATCTACAAGAGGAAGTCAATGATAGACCGCCCGCCATCCTGGTTGTACAAGATCCTCGAGTTATGCAAAGTATACCTTTGAGATATGTGCAGCAATCGGCCATGATGGATTATCAAGAGACAGAGATGCATGCCAGAGATATAAACCTCGTTATTGATGTCTTGGCTTGTGTATAAACGATAATCTAATTTCTCATAGAAGTTGGATTGCTTCCAGGCAAAAAACACCTGTAACAATGATCCGGTTGTTACAATCGTTCATTGTGATGTTTTTTGTATGTTTGTATATTTTCGTGTGTTTCTTGTGTTGAGTCAATAAAAATACTTGTCTTTGAGATGGCACTCTGAACGGGGTGCCTTGTTCCTGTATGTCACTCAGCATTTAAAAGATCCTGTAAGGTTTCAGGGTGAAAAAGCCACTCAGAAGAAATTTCTATACTATGTATGTATGTATATACTATATACTTGTGTTTATGTATATATTTCTTTTATGTACATAGGAAATAAGCCAGATTTTTGTGCTTGAATATTGAGAAAGATTTGTCATGGAATGGTTAATTATAAAAAATATATTAGGGATGTAACAGGGCAATGTTGTACGTGCGACTGACATTTAATTATAAAGTGGCACCAAAACTTCGCCTCTTCCAGTTTTCTGTATTTATCGCAAGGTATTGGTCACCCTGGGGTACTTGTAGACATTTCGCCGGGGTGCTTGTAGACATTTAGTGTGTCACGTGATATGTGATTGTGTCTACTGAAGAACAATGCACTAATAAAAAATAAAGTACTTTAGATATAATAGTAACAATATGGTGAATTTTAAATACCTTCAGTAAATATTCAGTGTTAAATGCAATATCTTTAGACCACAAGTGAATGTCTTACATGCAACCTCCTAGTCCAGTAACTATGTTTTTAATTAGTTTTAAGAAAAGGTCAAGTGGACCATTTGTAGACCACAGGTATCACATGCTGTTTACTATAATTATGGCATATTGTAGCTATTCAGCGCATATACAGTATATTGGACATGCGCTTATCAGAAGAATATCAAACATTTTACAGACGAGCAAAAAATCATCATAAAAAACTGACCAGTGAGTGGTTTCAAACCCGCAACATGTTGGTCACGAATCAAGAGTTTTTACCACTCGATTATATACTTTCCGCTATTTGTTTTATAAATCTACAACCATTTTTACTAGGATTATTATCCCGGGTAGAGCGGAGCGCGCGCAGTTGGAAGGAAATCCGTTCTTCAGGACTAAAGGTGGTCAGTCGTTTCAAAAGATGATGCTACCTTCACCCATAACTCTGCTCGACTATTTAACTCTCTCCCTCCTGAGATTAAAGCATCTCCCACGCTCAATATCTTCAAATCAAAACTCAAGACTCGTCCTTCACTCGTCCTTATGCATAGCTTCAACATTCCACAGCAGTAGTTTGTTTTGCATAACCATCGACTCTTACGCATTCTGCAAATTAAATTTTTCAGCATTGCTATGGGATCTAGAATCTTTCTGATACCACTCTTCCACAATATATATATATATATATTTAATTTGGGCAATATTTTTTCTAACCATTATATTATCGGGCCTGTAATTCTTGATTCATCCATTGTTCTATGTCATTATTTATGTTTTTTTTTGCAATATCCTTGATTTAGTAATATTGTCAAGCGTTGTAGGCATCATCTTGCCACAATGACCAAGGTATAATAGGCACTTAAAATAAAACTTCATAATGATCGTCATTATGTCATTGTTACACGCCGTTGTGACAACCATCATAAATCACTTTAACCATTCTTAGTAACCTCGTATTAACCATAGCCGAGGCTAACATTTTGATGAGAAACTCAGGTAGCCAGGAAGCTGATGGTAAAAATTGTTTGAATTATACGAAGAATTACAATGATTATGTATTAACTACATGTAAATGTTACTATATTATAGAACTACAATGGCCACCCCCACCCTTTTAAAGTTACATTAATACATCAAACACCGCAAAAATTACCCATCAATTCATTGCCAGTCATGCTTGTTATAGCCATCTGTGTGTATCCCTGGCATGGTATACACACATTGAATATTAATGTTTCCAAAAGGGGCTTAACTACCTACATGTGCAGGAGAAAGTGTACTCCTGTATCTAAGTGTGGAGAGCACTGGATCGTTTATCCGGAGGTCGTGGGTTTGGGTCAAGTTTTTTCTGTGAAGTTCTTTCCAGTTATTTATAGAACGACAATGGCTATCATCGTTAACTTCTATTCAATGCTTTCATGTCAAGCGCGATTTTCGTGATTAGAAGATTTGAGATTAGAAGATTTAAGATTAGAAGATTTTAGATTAGAAGATTTAAGATTAGAAGATTTGAGATTAGAAGATCTGAGGTTAGAAGATATGAGATTAAAGGATTTGAGATAGAAAGATTTGAGATTAGAAGATTTGAGATTAGAAGATTTGAGATTGGAAGATTTGAGATTAGAAGATTTGAGATTAGAAGATTTGAGATTAGAAGATTTGAGATTAGAAGATTCCTAGTCAAGTGGGTACTTGTATTATCCACGAGCATAAAATAAATTAAACGCAACCTACGATACTAAAGCAATCAGAATGACACACACTCGAAATTGATATATTGAGTCTACAAGTAAATCAGTGATACAATAGATTCACACTTGGCTACTGTAACGATAGATACATGATCCGATATCTATTCGAGTTATTGATGCTTGTAGAGCGTGTAGATTCCTTTAACTCAAAAAGATCAACTAAATGCATTCAGTGACTAACATGTAAGGTTTGAAATACCAATTTTTTACGTCAACTGGTATATGCCACGTTGGCATATGAACAATTACACAAAAATACACCATTGTCTTGAGTAAGCTTCAATCTCACATCCCCTAAATCTGAAGTCTTGAATAATTTGACTAATCTAAAGGTAAAGTAAAGTAAAGTACAACATTTATATACCGCAAGTATCAGCCAAGAAAGGCTCTCAGATGCGGTTTACAATGAAA
>WURV02226835.1:0-10163 GCA_011762755.2 Epimenia babai | reverse complement strand
TATATATATTGTATACAATTGTATACTTGAGCGTTACTGTACACTTACCTATTTAACTGTACGCGTTATTGTTACTGTACATTTACCTATATAATTGTAATAAGTATGTTGTAAAGGGGGGTGGGGATTAAAAGTCACAGGTCTTCCTTCACTCACCCTTTCTCATACGTCCAGTGTGAATAAATTACGCTATTCAGTCACATCGTATACACTGTATACATCGCGTATACACTGTATATGATTTGTGAGAAATAAACTTTATCTTATTTTAATATTTATAATTACATCGTATTCCAATGGAAGTCGCGTTGTTTCATTCCCATCGACGTATTATGGCGAAAGCCGTTATGTCACGTCGCGCTTACGTCTATAATCGTGTCCGTGTTGACGTTAATGACGGAAACGTTCGCGAAGGCAGATTTATAAAAAAAATTAATTGAAATACACTTAAAGTCACATTGCCAAATAGTCTTTCCACCAATAAAAATGGAATTGCATGTGCCAGTAATGTAATATAATATTATTCGATAGCACGTACTAATGTTCATACTATCTACAGTGCGGTAGAGTAGGGTACTGTACAGTGGATACAGGTGCAGTGCGGTATGTATAACTTATATAGAATAAAATCAATTGATAAAATAGTGCCTTTTAGATTTAGTGACATATAGTACGTAAAGAAATCACTCTCTTTTCGCAATTTTATTTTATTTGCAAAAATTATTTGTCGACTATTTCCGAAATGATCTGGGTCGTCTAGTCTAGTGCTCACTACCTCACCAAGATACCGTACATGGGTACACGGATGTATATATAAATAATCTATAGGTGTGCTCAAATATACACATAGATATTGTACAGGTGTACACGCATGTATACATAGATATTGTACAGGTGTACGCGCATGCATACATAGCTATTGTACGGTTGTACACTGATATAAACATAGATAACCGTCACTTTTTGAAGCGTGGATGTTCCTCATCGGTTTGACGCACGTCAGTGGCTCGCAACATTGAGTGGATAGAAGACATACCTCCTGCTCGCCAGCACACTGAAAACCAATTATTAAACCGGTAAGTGTGATAATCGAGAAAGACTTAACCACCGAAACACTGGGAACCAGCTAACAAATACAGAGGTAAAGTCATCAAGTGACACGTATGCCGTCAAATCGGTAAATGTCGCAAACCGCCACAATCTCCTTGAAGTGGCTCCCAATGCAATTTTGTTTCAATAATCGAGCGTCTTAAACCACTTTTTGCCGTCGCAACGTTCATGGGCTTTCATTTCCAGTTTCGCTTTCTTAATCCTTATCGCGGCACAGTAACAATTTCTAATCGAACCATTGTCGTCATACAATAATCTCAGTATCGTTTCATGACCTATGCTATTTTTACGCCAGGAGTCAGAATAAAACGACCAAATAAAATTAGCGATTGGTGGTCGTGTGACGACTATAAAATGACAAATCGTCCAAAATCGCTGCAAAGCAGACACCTTATGATGTGGTTTTATTTTACCTTCACGTTTCCGTGTATAAAACTAATTTCAAATTGTATGTATACATAGGCTCTTGTTCATACATCAAAATGTCAATAATAGTATCATATTTAATAGATAAAAGATTTTCTGATCCCGAAAATTGATCAATTGCTGATTATGCACTGTCGATTTTCTTGCATCTCGTGTTTTGCAGCTACAGCCTTGAACTCTGCTGGCCGTTCCTGATAATCGTGTCCCATGGCATCGTCGTCTCATCGCCGTACATGACTGATTGGGACGGGACGCACGGCGAAACCGCTGTAATCATCAGGCCGCAGCTTAACAGATTACCTCCCTTCGGAGGACTTCGTAATCACACTTTCGAAATGCGGATTTAACACTTGTCCCAATACACCTGACGAAATTTTCGTGTACGTCGGAGTACTTTTAAAATCTACTCAATCACGAGCCAGTCCGGTGTTCGGGTGTAAAGTGTAAACAGGTGAGGTGTTAAGTGTGTTAAGTCGAGATGTAGAGTGTATAGTACAGCTTTATCACGACGTAGCAGTCAATCAAGGCTGTCACATGTGGTCTACAGGTAATACATCTACTACAGGTATACAGCGCGATGAAATATCTTCTACGCTCAAATGTCACCTGTAACAATGATATCAAACGTATCTGATTAGCTTTTCATGGTTTTAAACAGTATTACACAGGCTCCATTCTGAACGTCTGTCGAGGAACACTATTGAATTATTCAACGGAACGGTCACCTAGGTCCTGTAGTCTGTATATATACGCATTGCGTTTTTACAGCAGGTATAATAGGCTTTAAAATACCACCTGGTCGTCGGGTAATTGGGTATCGATATATATAATCTGGGCGTATATAATTGGATGATTTTGGCTTGATAGCTGCGCGCTCACAAACCTAGGGTGGAGTGACTGTCTATTCTATACACCCATCTCTATTACATCTGACGGGCTCCGTATGTAATTTCAGTGATTACCTTACAAATTATATACCCGATCAATGGTAGGGGCATTGAGCTCTATTTATCACTAAATATCTAATGCCTTATTATAATAAAAAAACGTGTGATTATAAAATTGTCTC
Organism: Epimenia babai; assembly: GCA_011762755.2. Taxonomy (NCBI): domain Eukaryota; kingdom Metazoa; phylum Mollusca; class Solenogastres; order Cavibelonia; family Epimeniidae; genus Epimenia; species Epimenia babai. The sequence continues at coordinate 7,558 of WURV02226835.1, read as the reverse complement.
GAATATACCCGAGAAAAGGGGGCGAGGGGCGTATGGTTACCAGGCGAACGATATTATAAATAACCTCCTCGTGTTTCTTCTGCGAAATTACTACGCCATTTATTTTAGCCGGTATTGGCGCCGTTATCCGCCCGCAAAATCTACATTTTACGTGCAACAATGACATTTCGTGTCGACAATGTAAAATGAATGATTCAGCACCTGTCACAGACCTGCCATTACCCATTTTCTAACTGGTGCGCGCACTGCGTCGCGATCAATAAAATCGTTATAATTACAACAATCATTTCTGGCAGGCGATGTCTTTCAAACGCCCGACGTTGCAAAGCGTTCCTCTTTTTCTCATCACAACACTGGACACGGCTATCCCAAAGAAATTAATACGAAATTGTGAAATATTTTGCTAGCCGTTCTATTAATTTCCATATATATGTTTTTCAACATTGTGGGTAGCGCTAATACTCTAGAAAATGCGTTTAAATAAAGACCAACGAAGTGAAGTCGCCTTGATACTCGGTTCAAGAAGCTACTACTTTAGACATATGGAAATGGTTTTTTATATTCACATTTTTTACATAATTCACAATTTTATGCAAAGAAATTCTGTAATACCAGCGCCTGAATCGATTATGGCCCTTTAATAATCTCACCCGATATTGTGTAGGCAGGTTCCATGCAAATAAACGAGAAATACGATCGGTGGGATTTAATTTGCTTTACGTCGAAGGGGAGTAAATATGTGCCTTTTGATCGTTGAATCTATCGTGGTAACGTTAGGCCTAATAATAATCAAATAAGGCGATAATATGCCCAGTTTCAATGCGTGCGACTGCACACCGTCAGAACCCGATAAATCCGATTAAAAATAATCATACAGTGTTCGAGTTGAACTATTAATAATACCTCATAGTGTATATATTCCTTAATTACTAATTACAGCGCGTCTGACATTTTGTAATCTTATTAAAGCTCTGTGAGGTGTCTAATTTACGAAAGGAATCAGAAAAATGCGCCTATTCGAAGAAACCGTTATTTAGTTAATCGCATTAGAAGGGAAAGAGATGTCTATTGTATATTTCTCTCTGGACTTTATTGCGCTAATCTGCTGAATTTGTGTGATTTATCGTTGTGTGTATATTCGGGCTGTTTGCGCGTTTTTCATTTGACTATGCAGATAGGCGAACCGCGCGGTTATAACGACAAATTACTTTGGGTTCGAAATGTCACGAGCGGGGAATATTTCAGCCTCGTACGCTCGAGAAAGAGAGTAAGGTATTGACGAGCGACGGGATGAAAGTTTCAGTAAATGATGGCCTTGTGTTGTGTTGTATTTAAAGGAGAAAATGTCAATACAAGCGAAGCGTGCGTGCAGTGCTTGCTGTGTAGGGCATGCGCAGTGAACGATGGACGGTGTACAGATCACGACATGAGGTGGTCGATGCGCGGTTTTTGATGTAGAGTTGAAGGTGTGCTGGAGAACTGTGCACAGTGTACGGTGCAGGGTGTACATTGTAGTAAGTTAGAAATAGGCCGATTAACCAGGTAATCGCTGGTCATTTCCGGTCCACGGTGTACAATCTAAGGTGTACGGAATAAAAAGCTGATTAAAAACCGCTTGGTGTAGAATTTTGTCATTTGGTACGTATAGTCCTTTGGTTGGTCTTATTATAAATTGTCCGTGATATCGTAACTCGAGCAAGGGTAGGTAGTTTCTACCAATGTTTGTATTTTTACTTAAAAAGTCCCCTTCTCAGGAACCGCCTGGGCAGAGCTTTGCCATAGTGTTGCGCTTATTTTGCTGTTTGATATGTTGGTGGTATTGTGAGGAGGGGGTATTTCTGTCGATGTTTGTATTAATTCAACAAAAAAAACAAACCCGCTCTGTGCGGAGCTTTGTCATATAGCTTATATTGTCCTTGGGTCGGTCTTATTCCACTCGCATTAATTTTGTAATCGGTATTATCCTTCCAGCAAGGGGACGTAATTTCTATCAATGTTCGTATTTTTTATCTAAAAACCCTCTTCTCAAGAACCGTTCAATGAAGGACTTCTCATTTCGCATTTATGGTTAATGCTCTCTTTTTCTGGGTATCGTCATCCGAGCCAGAGAGGTAATTTTGGCTAATGTCTTTGAGTCGTTTTCGTTATCTCGTTTTTAATGTTGGGTATGTTGAGGCCACTGGTCAATTTGTTCCTAATTTTTAACACTTTATGAAGGCTTCTTTTCATTTAATTTTTGCAGTATTCCGAGGCCTCATTGTGCTCTTGTTTTTGTTTTATTTGAGTGAATGTTGATAGTGCCGGTCCATCCGGAATGATCTCTGCTAGCTTCAATTTGATACACAGTCCAGTTCACTTCATACAAGAACCTTATTGATGTAATATATCGTAGTAGAATACTCGTTGCTCTATTATAAATGAAAAAAATGAAAGAATAATTCTCACAGTATGAGATTGTGTGAGAGGAATGTAATTTCAGTTACAAAAAGGTTTTGTGAGTTGATAAGCAAATCACTCGTGCAAGGGTTTGGAGGCATCGTTGGACTTTTGTTTATTTTTTTCCTTTTTCCATATTTTGTTTTGTTTGTTTTTTATTTATTTTGCGACGTTTGTTTTCCTAAAGTAAGAATTTATATTCAAATATCTTTATTGCTTCTTTCATTTTAGATTTTTTATTTTTTTTCTTGTTTTTTGCTTTTATTTGCTTTTAATTTTTTTATTTTTTGCAATAGCCAGTTGTGCGTGTTGGGGCCTCTCTAAAATCTTGTATTTATTTTTTTTATAATATAGATTGCATAGTATTATGTTTAATTAGAGTAAGATTACAATAATATTTTATGTATGTCTCTGCGTTGCTCTGTAGCTATGGTCACGTGTCATTTGTCTGTCTATGACTAGTCACACCAAACTATTACTACCATTATTCTTATCCAAACCAAGTTGTCGCGTGCCATTATTTCGCTACCATTGTATTATTGTTCCGACTAGTCTTACCTAACGCTATTACCATTATTATTCTTCTCCAAACCGTATTATTGTGCGCTATTATTTCGCTACCATTGTATCATTGCGTTGTTGTTCTATGATTAGTCATACCAAACACTATTACTATTATTATCCTTATCCAAACCACATCGTCTGGCCCTATTATTTCACTACCTCTGTATTATTGCGTTATTGTTCTTTTGTTTATTCTAATCTAATTCATGTTATAATTCCTATTATTTTTCCTTTCTGTTCATTGTTGTTATGTCTATGTTCTTACCTCTGTACTTGCGCTATATAAATGTGTGTTTTACTTATTCCCACTCATTCACCTGATGAAGCTTTCCTTGTGTCTGCGAAAGCTCGTGTTTCAATAAACTTTTGTTAGTCTCATAAGGTGCTACGGTCTTTTCCTTGTTCTTTACGTACATAGACTAACACGGCTATCCCCACTTGTTCTGTTATATATGCTTGATAGTTACCAATTTATTTGATAATATTTGATATAATTTCCTGTAATGATTAGAATGTATTTTTTCAATTTATTGCACTGAATCAATTTGCGCCCGGTACACGCTAGGAATAGGCGTGATATAAATGAAGCTATACTCTGAATGTGGAAACTGTGACTGATCACTGTAATACGACTACGATGCGTGACGATTAATTCAGAGAGACCCGAAAGCGTGACGTAAACCTGCAAGTAGGTATGTTGAAGAAACATCTGTCAAACACATTTAATTTCCCACATTTGTACACTGTTTATATCAATGAGACAACATAATAAAACTGATTTTTATAGAGATGTGGGTAGACGTGTTAGCCATATCGTATAAAACAAAAAGTAAAGGTAACACTTCATACACTAACTGAGATTCTGATTCACACAAGTTTTCCTATACAAGTATATTTCGTCGCGTATAATGAGGGGGTAGTGAACGCACGCAGAATAAGTGCCGGAAAGTGACTGAAAACAGGTGGGTGGTAAAGAAAACAACTACATCGGAAGACTAACGACCGCGCAAACTCAAACCCGGTCAAAGGTCAAGGAATGTATTTTTTCAACGAATGTATCTGATATCAGATTTTTATATCATGTTAGGCCCGACCTCTGTCAAACTGTTCAAACTGCTCAACCTGTTCCACCTCTTCTTCCTCATCACACACCAACGCACGCTGACAGTAACTAAGTCACCACCACGAAACGTTCCCACGTCACCACGTTCCCACGTCACCATGTTCCCACGCACGTAACTACGCGGTACTCGCTCAAAATATTTATCGCGTACGATAAACGGTCAGTATGCGTACTCTATATTATTTGAGTGGAGCGTGTCACCCGTAACGCTTCCCCGACACTGAACCGATCGATTAAGCCACGGTCTTGAAGATATTTTTATTTGTCAATTTCCAGAGAGCGTCGTCGTCAAAAGAAGAGTCGCGTTTTTCCGCGCCGGTCCCTGATTAGGGGTAATTATGCGTACAAATTAGATGGCTGCGTCGGCCCGGGGCACTCACTGAAGAAATACACGGCCTTTGTGGCGTGCTGATGCGATTTCGCCGGTGCTCCCGAAACTAATGAGAGGTCTCGGAACATCGGCGTTGCTACCACGTTCGTTTAGATTTGATTTCGAATCTAATGGAAAGTTATGCTGGAAGTTACGAGCAAAAACGTTTCAGCGAGTAATCTTTTATATGATATTTTGAATCATTCTTGTTGCTTGTGTACACCGCAGAGGTATTTCCTTTATTGTACCAACACTGCAGCAACGGACAGCGATGTTCAACGATCGTTTATCTCTACATTTCAGGTCGCTACTGTTACTTCGATTATATATCTGGTTCATTGGCTAAAAATCGATCTTTTAAGGAAGAAATCTACGTCTTCAATGAAATCCAAACGGGTTATGGCCTCTCAGTAAGGACTTTGCTGCATGTTTTTTATTTATCTTCTGGATTTTACCTCATTTCTCAATTTTGCCATCCTAGGTTTTTGAATTTATTCTTCACCTATCATTACAATCATTAACATTATCATAATGGCGTACCGTTATTTTTTATTATTTTAAACATTGTAAAATTAAATTCCAGCTATGTTTTTAGTTTCACGGTTATATTGCAAAATTTCGTCGGTATCATCTCGTCGCAATTCTTTAATTAAACCATAATATAGCATTGAAACTAAAAATACGTATTATGGTTCTTATTACTTCATTATAAGAATTATTATTTATAATAATAAAATTATAACTTAATTTATGCTGAAAGGAAATAAAGTAAGATCGCACATATTGTGGTCATCTGTGCAGGGGCGTTGTGCACAAACTGATGATCACCACGCGTGACCTACCGACCGCGGCAGACGGTCGCACCGTCACCCCTCGGGGCCAGCACCTGAACTGTTCACCTATGTGACAATATTATAAAATCCATACATTTATTATTAGAGACAATACTAATATTAATAAAGTTGTTAACACGAATATGCAATAACCTCGATTTTCTATAGAAAATATTTAATATAATCTTGTCATATGTATATAACTTATATAAATATATAACTATATAATTCATTGTTATAAAAAACTCCGTATTTAGCAATTTAGTCTTTACTCGCGTTAATCAATTACTCGCACTCCACTGGAAAGTTCGTGAAAGTTCTCCTTGCCAATATCGTTTGTATTTCGATCAATAAAGGTGTTATTGACATAGCGCCGAGGCTCGCACAAGACACGAGCATCAAACACGGAGCGGTAAAACGTTATTGATTAGACACGTGACATTTCTGACGCAATATAATACTCAAGCAGTTTTTCGCGTGGGAATGAATCTCAAAATTCATTCTCCCCGCTTTTACATTTGACAACTTAGAAATGATTGAGCGATGCCTAATAATAACAACAAAGTAATTCATTGCATGAAACTTTGTATGAAAGAGTGAGTATTCTATGATTGACGAGCGCATAATAGGAAAGTGTTACGTTATGGAAAATGCGATGTTTTCAATAGAACACAGCCGTGAAGCGATTTTTTATTAAAATTCAATACTGTCAATATAATTGCAGGTGCCGATACGATACGAACTTGAAACCGTGATCCCTTGATTAGGAGCCTTGGGGAAGATCACCTAAATCTTCGCGGAAAGCAAGGCTACGTGGACGTACATCTGAAAACTTGGCGCTCGTAAGGCAGGCGTTACAAACGCCGCTTTTCGTGCGAGAGAATGCGCAAAACCTGCGACTCGACACAACGTGAACTATCCGAAATTATCGTGCGTGGGTTATTGTAAATACCACAACTAGGGAATCAATACTGTAAGTGCGAGTGACATTTACTACCATTATAAAGTAGCAGTAAAACACCTGCCCTTTGTCTCTTTATTTCAAACATTTCTATTGGGAAATACCTGTCGAGGAAGACGCGGCAGACGCCGCGGTGGCGGGGGACGTAATAGCGATGTTATTATATTGCGGCGGGGGACTCGTCTTAAACACTGGGTACCAAAGAAGGAAAGAACATTTCATATTACATTTACAACAAATCGAGACTTAATGAATACGTCTTAAATTACATTATATATTAAATAATTAGTGTGTGTAGAGGGGGTAACTTGTTGATGTCTATACTGTGTGTGGTGCTGTATTAAGTTAAAGCGTGTTAACCCGTTGTCACCTGTGGCATTCACAGCCCATGTATGCGACACGGGCTTTCCAAATAACGATATCGAATCTGAAGAGCTTATCGCAGTTACAGCCCCTTGCGCAACTGCCGGCTTTTCCCAGAAACCTAAAATAATTGCGTAACTTCGTGTTCCGCTAATTAAGCACATCGGGTATATCGCCTGAAACTTTGAGTTGAGGCTCTCTGTGCCTGGAAGATCAGCGGCCTCCACATTATTACATTGGAAATAATAATAATTGTGTGAATATGTAGCTTATTTACTTTTTACGTGTAATGCTATAGTGCCGGGCGTGGAAGGCGCCTGTGAAACAGTATGCCAGGCATGCTTGTGTCACGACTCACGTTCAACGTCTTCAGTTATAAATTATATATATATATTGTATCACGAACAATATCTCCTATTGTACTCGTATATTACTCACTTTAACTTCACCCATAAGTAGAAGACACTAAATTCGCCGTATTGCAACGAACACATGAGTATTTGAAGTACGCTTACTCCTAACTATAACAATGAAGACATGAGTATTTGAAGTACGCTTACTCCTAACTATAACAATGAAAACATAATTATTTGAAGTACACTTACTCCCAATTATAACAATGAAGACATGAGTATTCGAAGTACACTTACTCGTAACTATAACAATGAAGACATGAGTATTTGAATTACACTTATTCCTAACTATAACAATGCAGACATGAGTATTTGAAGTACACTTACTCCTAACTATAACAATGAAAACATGAGTATTTGAAGTACACTTACTCCCAACTATAACAATGAAGACATGAGTATTTGAAGTACACTTACACCTAACTATAACAATGAAAACATGAGTATTTGAAGTACACTTACTCCCAACTATAACAATGAAGACATGAGTATTTG